>JAOVYW010008218.1:0-10314 GCA_025775045.1 Hiodon tergisus
TGGTGTGTGATTTAAGGATGGAGGCGGGTGGTGTGCGATTTAAGGACGGAGTCAGGTGATGTGTGATTTAAGGACGGAGTCAGGTGGCGTGTGATTTAAGGATGGAGGCGGATGGTGTGTGATTTAAGGATGGAGGCGGGTGGTGTGCGATTTAAGTATGGAGGCGGATGGTGTGTGATTTTAAGGATGGAGGCGGGTGATGTGCGATTTCAGTTTCTCACAGTGATAAATGCTGATGGAATGTACTGGCTTGCCATAAAAGACAGAACTGTTAATTTCAGAGACAATTATTTAACCATCTTTCCTGGGGGCATTGCAAGTTGAAATTAGAAATGTGTCTTTGAAAGATTGATTTCTACGATTTAGACACACCATTTCTTTGTACAGCTATGGGTTGTGGCTGAGGGTTATTTACCAAAGATTGTTCAATCGAAAACTGTACAAAGTCAAGGAGAAAGCAGCCTCTTGGCTGATTATTTAAACTGTGAAAAGTTAAACTGTATTTGTGCTGCAACTGAAACACTGTCCCCCTTTCAATCAACCATTATCAATAATTAAAGGTTAACACACGGTGAGAAGCTATCTCCAATCAAGGGATTTTTGGAATGTTCACGCTGCATGGAAAAAATTTGAACGTTGGAGCTTAGTAATTGTCTTGTAATAGATAAAAATTCGAATGCCTAAACCTAAAGTATGCAACCATGTCCTTTGACCATAAAATTGGATCTGTGTGATCATTTTTATGACTTGTCTTTGACAAGATAGTTTTCTTTGCTCTCAAATCTAAGTGTTTTATGTTCAGTCTCACCCCAGGTAGTGCTCTATGTTACTATGTTGTTTGTGTCTGATTATATCTTGTTAGATTAGTACTCTAGGGTTTTAAAGATAGGTTTATCATCAGACTAATCCCTCCTCGGGGGCGACACTTTCTCCCTCACTTCCAGGAGGTCATTTCAGTGTTCCCCCAATTGTCTAAAATGTATTTCTCTGTTTCTTTCTTTTACTCTTCGGTTCTGCGGAGCAGTGGTGTGGATCGTGGGCTGGGGGAAGGTGAAATGTGTTTGCGTATCCGTGTGTGTGTGTGTGTGACAGGTTAGCATGCATTAGCCGTGAGGCTAAAACAGGCCTGTCACATTAGCTAGCATTAGCCCCTCGCATTAGCCCACACTCTGTCCCTCTGGTTCGGCCTTGATAGCCCTCCAGAGAGATTTGTGAACACAGTTGGTACGCAGTGTCTGTGCAAGTTGCCTTTCTTGTAAACTTTGGGGGATTCGATCACTGCGCGATCAAGTCCCCCCGCCCTGCACCAGGCCTGGTGTTTCTCTGAACACACACACTTCATGCATCACTGCCAATTGGCTTGCACTTTCTGTTGTGTGAGTCACTCCCTAATTGGCTTAAGCAAACTGGATTACATTTGTTATTTCGTGAGCAATGTTTTACTATAGCTGAAGCTGAAGCTAACTTGTAAAAACAAGGTTTTCGCTGGCACAGAGGAGATGGATCTGTTTCTAGATCCATTGCCTGTTAAGTATTAACGTCCAACTAGTATTAAAGCAAATAAACCGTCGTAATGATGCTATCTATTTAGTTCATGAGCTTCCATAGACCACATAGTCATGAGGAGAGAGAGAGATGGGAGAAAACAGAACCTTCGGAGGAACTGTGTACCACAGTATTTCAGAATTTGTTTGGGTTGCTTTTATGTCAGGGCTCTGGGTAAATGTGAATCCCTGTCCCTGGGGCAGAAAGGAGTTTGAGTTCTGCCCAAACGAGCCGCGATAATGAACACTGTGATGGCTGTAGTGGCAGGACAATGTTTGAACTGGGAGTTAGCTGCAGACAGGAGCGAGTCTGAAAAGGTCTTTAATCTGTTTACTAACAAGCAAGGAGAGGGGATTCCCGGGACCCGGGCAAACACGCCCTGACAGATGGACCGGTCTTCAGGTTTGCTCAAGTCGAAAGCGCAAACACAAAACCCAAGCCAGCCCTGTCCCGAAGACACTTAGGCGCTTTCAACTTTCTGTTTGAAGAATGCATTCAGGCCAGAGAGGCTGCCAGCACCAACCCAGCCCCCCACACTCCACTCCACTCCACACACACACACATATACAAACGATACCCCAGCCCCTGATGCAGCCTCTCACTTGTTCATCAGCACGGGGCTCTGATCCACACGGGGCTCTGATCCACACGGGGCCCTGATCCACACGGGGCTCTGATCCACACGGGGCTCTGATCCACACGGGGCTCTGATCCACACGGGGCTCTGATGAGCACGGGGCTCTGATCCACACGGGGCCCTGATGAGCACGGGGCTCTGATGAGCACGGGGCTCTGATCCACACGGGGCTCTGATCCACACATGGGCTCTGATGAGCACAGGCTTAGATCAGCAGAAGCTCTGACCAGCACAGGCTGATCCCTTTGATCTCTATGATGACACGAGGGAAGGCAGACTTGTCCTAACCCGTTCAGAACACGACTTGAAACCCATTTCAATAGTTTTTGCTTTAAGATGACGTTGTGGCCTAATTGAGAGCATTTCTAAACACAGTCCAGATTCAGGGTGAATTACAAATAATTTCAGAGTTCAAGTGCCAGGCAGTAATATATTACATACTAATATTACATACTAATATAAGTCCTGTATTCTGAACCCTAAATATTAAACTACAGTCAGCTGCAGTCCTAGCTTGGATATTTATATTAATTAAGCTATATTTTTTCATTAACATCAACCTACATGTGGAGCCCAGCTTCACAAACCCGCAGATTAACTCTCTGCTATTACCCAGTTAAAGACTGAAACACAATGCTTAACATGAAAAGACATAGCAACAATGGTCAGGGTAATAAAGTTTATGAGTTTGTTTGAGAATTTTGACCGTGTAATAGAACTGTGTTAGCCCCTCAGGTACAATCTCTTTCTGCTCAGTGTTTCTGGTTTCCCTGCCATTCTCATTTTTCATCAATGGATTTGCAGAAATCTCATAATTTTCTTGACACACATTGATGTCTGAACAATGGCAATCTTAGCTGCGGCACACCAATGGGTCGTGTTTACTTCCTCCACGGCGAAGCGTTGGCCACCGAACAATTGGGCTATTGAGACCGAACTCCCAGTTCCCTCAGGGGTCACAAAATGGGGGGGAGTCAACCAGCCACGGATTCTGTCTCCGTCTGGCTACGCACTCTGGGCTGGGTTATCTGTGCAGTTCATCTCAATGTCGATGTAGATTGGCGTAAAAGAATGGATGATTGTGCACACGTCAAAACCCAATGGCAGCTACTTGTGTCCGCTTCAGAACAGACAACAGCGTCCTGCAATCAAATAGAATGGCAGATATATAGTATTTCAAAGATTTGGAACTAGACAAACCCCATCAATAATTGTAATGGCGTGTAATGGAGTGATATACCATTTCCTACAAACACAAACCGGCTCAAACGAATGCGAATCGGTTTTGGGCCACGCCCACTCGTCCCAAGACCACGACCCTGTGTTTCTCTCTGGATTGGAGTCAGACATCACCTCATTGGTCTCTTGTTAGCTGGTTCCTCGATTTGTAGGGCACAGTTTGACATGTCTGTAGCTGGGCTCTGATTACACACACACAGATAATCACAGACAAACTACACATAACACATACGCACAGACACAGACACAGTACACACATAGATGATCACAGACACACACACACACACACTCTCGTTATACCCTTTGTTTTAGCTAAATTTATGGTGCTGGTGTGGGTTTTTCAACACATTTTCCATTTTCTGCCGATTTTGCTCATTAGTGGCAAGTTTATTTGAAGAAGTCCGACTCACCCAACACATGTATTTATTTTACTTAACTTTACAGTCAGTGTTGGACATGCCGGGGGAGGGGGTGTTCATCCAAGGAAACACAACCACTTATTAAAGTCTAGACACAACATAAAACCAAGCCAACTGAAAGCCTTGCCCAGGCGACTCGGTCGTGGGGCAGGCAAGCAGTCCATCGTGGGGCGGCAGCAGACAGACAGACAGACAGACAGACAGACAGACAGACAGACAGAGACTCGCATACGTGGAGAATTTGGCAGTCATCTATCCACCTAACATGTAAGTTTGGGGATAAGTCAGACAAACTCAGACAGACAGTGACTCCACACAGACAGTGACCCCAGCCAGATTTCGAACCCAGAACATTTTAAAATGAAGGAACCCAATGGGAGACTGTAGAACACTGTAGTGCTAGTGTTCCTGAGAAGCGGATGGGCCAGGGGGTTAAACACCCTGCTTTTCTGGGTCACCTGAGCTGTCTAACAGACCTAGAAGGCACATTTTCAAAGGGAAAACACATGGCTGACCAGCTGGTGGAAAGGGGATGTTTCACAGACAATGTGGACGGTTTAATGTACGTTAAAGACCTTGGCAAACTACAGGGAAAGTGATACGCTTTTCTTTCCAAAAAGACCTTCCCTCCTGAAAAACTCAATTTGTGTCTTTGTGAATAGATTATTTATAACTCCTGACAATTTCCTGACAGCAGAGCCAGAAAAGGGCAGTTGTTTTTTTTAAAGGTCCCTAACCTGCTGTGTTCTCTGTAAGAAATGTCACCTTTGGGGGGCTGGAGTCAAAAGGGGAGGAAATTGAGTTTAGGATGACCTAATGGCTGCTGCTTTTGAGTACCTGCCCTCCCCAATCAATGTCCGGTAAAATTCCTGCAGTCTGGGTTAGGGGCTAATCTGGTGCATTACTGATTATTTGCAGTATGGTTGACTTTTTAAAAATGTTGACTGTAACTGATTTCCTAAACACGTCAGTCCTTCTGGGTGTAATCTGGCTGGCACTGCGGTGAGATGTGGAGGATTGCACCATCTTTCAGGGACTTAGCTACGACACTGGTCTGTACTGCGCTAAGGAAGGCAAGGTCAGTTGGTTTTCAGGTCGGTGGCCTATTTCTGTTTGTCAACTAATTTTCTAAAGACAGCTGACATCTCTGAGCCCTTGCTTCCCCCTAACTCTGCCCTATTTACTTGTCCGTCACCTTTACCTGTCTGTCAGCTTCATCCCAGATATTGTTGCCATTGTGTCTTGTACTGAGGCTTTGGTAGACATGGTCTTAGAGGAGAGTCATGTATCGGTTCTGTTCTCCACAAAGTATCTTTCCATTTTTTAAGCAGCAGTCAGGAGGAAAGGAGGAAACGGTTCTGCCTGATCTGAGAGGGAAAACTGGGCCTGGAAACAAGCGCAGCTTCCTGTTTCTCAGCCCAGCTCGGTGTCCCTGAGTCCTGAGGTCTGGCTCAGGCATCAAATGGCACAGTGTTTGTTACGGAATGTGCAATTATGCAGCATGGTCCTTTGATCCAGGTTTTCCATCAGAGCTAAATTGTCCTCGCATTGAGCAGTGCAGGGTATCCTTGGGCCCTTTTTACAGGCAGGGGCCCTTTCATGTGCGCCCCTCTGGAACTCAAAGCATCTCGGCTTGAAAACTGAGCTTGCCCCTGCCAGTTCACCAAGGCTAGGGAGGGGGATCAGGCCGAGGCATTTGTCTGTGTGTGTGTGTCTGTGTGTGTGTGTACATGTGTGAGTGTAAGTGTAAGGGTGTGCGTGAGTCTAAGTATATGAGTGTGTGTGTGTGTGTGTGTGTGTGTGTGTAAATGTGTGAGTGTAAGTGTAAGGGTGTGTGTGAGTCTGAGTATGTGAGTGTGTCTGTGTGTGTGTGTACATGTGTGAGTGTAAGTGTAAGGGTGTGCGTGAGTCTAAGTATGTGAGTGTGTCTGTGTGTGTGTACATGTGTGAGTGTAAGTGTAAGGGTGTGCGTGAGTCTAAGTATATGAGTGTGTGTGTGTGTGTGTGTGTGTGTGTGTAAATGTGTGAGTGTAAGTGTAAGGGTGTGTGTGAGTCTGAGTATGTGAGTGTGTCTGTGTGTGTGTGTACATGTGTGAGTGTAAGTGTAAGGGTGTGCGTGAGTCTGAGTATGCGCGCACATGCATGAATCTAAGTGTATGTATGCCAGAGTCTAAGTGTGTGAGTATGTGTGCGTACATGCGTGAGTGAATGTGTGTTTGTGTATGTGAGTCTGAGTGTGTGAGTGTGTGTGCGTGATTCGTAGTGTGTGAATATGTGTGCGTACATGCGAGAGTGTAAGTGTGTGCGTGTGTGTGCGTGTGTGTGTGAGTGTGTTTTCTTACCACATGCTCCTTTGTGTTACCTGGGCTGTGCCACCTCTATTTCACTAATCCAGTATCTTTATAGACTTCCTTCTTTTGTCTTTCAAGTGGCAGCCGTGCCCTTCCCTAGCCCCGCCCCTGTGTGATCGCTAATGTTATCACCGACAGAGCCAGGTGCCTGGGAACCTCCCGGCATGTTTGGCATTAGCATTGACCTAAGGGGGCTAATGGCTCCAGCCGTGTGACCATGAACTCTGATCTGATTGGGTATCATTGCACCACTGTCCTCATTGTTGGCGCTTGAACAAAACCCATTTTATGTTAAGGAGAGCAATTTTTTGGGTATTAATATCAGCTCAACAGGTGGGACAAAAGCAGTATAGCTGTTTGTAATTCTACTCTCAGAAGGATAGACATTTATTTCATTTTCTTGAATATTTTGAACAATAAAAAATGTTTCATACGCTTGCTGTTTTTTTAAACAAACTGAAACATAACTGAAGCATTAGTGAATCATTAAAAAGCCATTACATCAGCGTAAATGTACACCTCTCGATAATGTGCTCTTATCCATATTCCTTTCTCAGTTTATTCTCTTCAAACAGAAATAAGATAAATGTGCTCTTATCACAGCCAAAATAAATCAATCACGAAAAAAACAGGTCTGACATTTTTGCAAAATGTTCTGCAGTTTTCGGGCTTTTCTGAAGATGGAAAGCATTATTTTTTTGGTCAGTGAACAATAGACCTTTTGTTCATGAAGGCGAAGCGACCTTGTGAGGTTCGAGATCCATCAAGTCTCAGCGCAATTTTCACTTTTCGGCGTTTAAAACTCTCTTTCTTCTTTTTAAAACATTCACACTCGTTCGTTGTGTCAAGCTTTCCCCTGCGTTGCCTTTCGGTGCGCTTCTGCGTCTGCTTTTGGCATGATTTTGTTTTCCTTATTCATGAATTCATACTTCACAGCCTCTCAGCTTCGCCATCTGCTCTGTCTTGTCTCTTTCAGCATTTAACCCCACGCTTTCCAGTAAAATATGATCTCACCCCCTGTAAATGAAAGGAAATTCAGCCAAAGCCCAGAGTGGCAGTAAGCATTAACTTTGAAGCATTAGCTCTGGAAACAATTTAGACCTGAAAGGAGCTTTCTCCTCCTGGACTCAATGTTGTGTAAACTGACTAGATAACAATTATGAATGTGTGATGGCACATTCCTAATTAACAGTACCGTAATTCAACAGATTTAGCCTAACCAAGTCAGTGAGTCAGAGAACACTGCGAGTCTCTTTGACTGTTTCAGGGCCAGTGGTCCAAACCAGAGAAGACCGCTGCAGGACGTTAGCTTAGTGGGCACACAATAGGGCCAAACTTCCCCAAAGGCCTAAGAGACGCCTCCACTAGTCCACCTTGAACCAGAAGGGGTTGGTCCTATGTACTGAAACTGAAGCGCCTGATTGGGTGAGTGAGCATCAGAGGGGGTCTTGACTGTCCATTTGTTCACATCTGGACCAGTACCCCACCACAGCCTGGGGCCAACGCACATACAGCAATCATTCTTGCCAGCAAACAAAGTGTTGACACTTAGTTTCTCAAATAACTTTTTATAGCCTTTCAAAAGAGAAGAACAAAGACGTTTATTCTCTTGTGTGTAATTCTATGGTCTTTTCTCTTTAGAAATATTTCCACAATTACCCTGAGCACCAATCATTAACACAAGGGCGGCTTCCTGGCCACCTCCTTCAGAGACAGAGCTTCTACATTCCAGGAAAATTAGCACATTCCTGGGCCTGTTCTTCAGGATAGAAATGGACTCATATTCTGGATTAGAAAAAGTGAACGTCATTATTTACATCGACTTCATGGAGTGGTCCGTTTGTGAAATCGTGATTCAGAGAGCGCAGTTTCTTTTTGGACACAGGGAGAAGGGTTCTGTGTAAGAACCTCATACACGTGCAAGGGTAGATATCTCCCAACCCTTAGTGTAAGTGCCTCCGACACATACAAGGGGAGATATTTCCCAAGCGTCAGTGTAAGAGCCTCAGACACATAAGTTTCCAGCCCACATGAGTTGTAGTGTTTCAGAGACTGGAAAGTATGCATTACCTCTTATTTATGTGTTACCTCTTACATTTAGCAATCCACCGACTGGAACGTCGCTGAAAGACATCCAATGACTCAAACAAGAACAGCCTTATCGAAACACAATACAACACACAGTGTGATCTGTATAACATAGAGGCTTCACAAAAGTCCCAAAGGAGAACTCTCACCCTCTGCCAATACAGCGGATGGCATCATAGGGTGTTGTCCAGCGTGCAAAGCCTGCAGTCCCGCCCCCCTTCGTGGCCAATTATGTATAAAACAAATCTCACTGACATAGAAATCCCTTGGAAATTATCAACACAAACCCAGGGTCTCCCCGACTATTAGACCTTCTTTTAGACAACACTCATTACAATTAAACCACGCTACATAATATTAAACCACACCCATTATAATTAAACCACACCCCATAATATTAAACCACACCCCTTATCTTGACATGGCCCGAAAAGATGAATAAACTGGCCCGTGCCTCACAACCATGTAGGCCTTGGAACTAAGCGGGCTAATCGCATCCCGGACTTATTCTGATACAAAATAAGTACCCCCTCTATCAAGCCCCCATGGAGTGATATCTGCATCGGTTCTGCTGGTTTTGATATCTGCATGTCCATGGAATGATGTCTGCATCTTTTGCTGGTTTTGATATCTGCATGTCCATGGAATGATGTCTGCATCTTTTGCTGGTTTTGATATCTGCATGTCCATAGAGTGATGTCTGGATCGGTTCTGCTGGTTTTGATATCTGCATGTCATTGGAGTGATGTCTGGATTGGTTCTGCGGGTTTCCTCTCACAGTTCTTTAATCCGAGATGAGGATACACAACAAAACTCATGGTCGAACTAGCATCCTCTGATGTGGGTTTGTGTTTGTTTTTGTACTGTAAAAGCTCCGGTCACAGTTCATCTGCTGCAATGAAGGCCCATTGACAACTTGGATGATGCTTGACAGACAAAAACAAAAGCTTTGGGGAGATTGAGAGGCAGGTGAGTGTTTTCTTGTCCAGATGTGTACTTTGGTGTGTTCCAACTGGTGAGGACTGTATACGGTTGTTTGAGATTGCAGAGGCGTCAGCGTAACGGTGTCCAGTGACTCCAGGGAAATGATCCACAACAATTTCCCAATCCACCGTGCACCCGCCCCTGGAAATCATGCACATACCTTTTCCCACTGCAAGCCTGTCAGGGCTCCCTTTTCTGCATGCCAGGGCAATAAATTCAGTTTTACTGGCGTTTACCTCATCGGTTTCATCTACGAGCAGAAACACAATGGATTTTGCCAAAGAGCAAACAGTATTGCCTCTTTTTGTGTGGATGAAATTGCCAGTCATTCTCCTGGAGAAAATGAATGCGAGTTTTAACATAATTTGACGCAGCAGAGGAACACTAGGGACCCTGTCAGAAAGATCTCTTGGACTTGTGAGTGATATGAAAAAATGAAGACTCACCAGTATAATGTCAGCTGGCAGCGTCAGTGCATCCTTAGGGGGCGGCAGCTGGAACACTTGATCTTTTATTAATCAGACTGAAACTGACGCAACAACGCACAGCTTCCTTTCGCTAGCTGGCATCTTAACCCTTTACCTGCGTTGCTTAGGTGATATATTTATATTTATGTCTACCATCCATTTTTCACTGTTGTATTTTTTTAATATGCTAGACCTACATCCTGCCCGGAAATTTACATTTACACATTTTTTTCTGAATCATCTTCCTGCTCGTTTAAACTGGAGGAGACGGTGAGGTCAGGATCTGTAGAGCTGAAGCCTGCAGGTGTGAGTACGTGGAAGTGGCGAGATGTTCCTGAAGCCTGCAGGTGTGAGTATGTGGAATTGATGAGATGTTCTTGAAGCCTTTTGGTGTGAGAGCGTAGAAGTAACGAGAAATTCCTGAAATCAGATGTGTGAGAGTGTGGAAGTGACCAGATGTTCCTGAAGCATGCAGGTGTAAGCGCGTGGAAGTGACAAGATGTTCCTGAAGCCTGACGTGTGAGAGCGTGTATGAGACGAGATGTTCCTGAAGCCTGACGTGTGAGTGCGTGTATGAGACGAGA
>JAOVYW010008222.1:140-10311 GCA_025775045.1 Hiodon tergisus
AGAATCTCCATCAAATTTGCAGATCTGGACAGTAACGTAAGAATCTCCATCAAATTTGCAGATCTGGACAGTAACGTGAGAATCTCCATCAAATTTGCAGATCTGGACAGTAACGTAAGAATCTCCATCAAATTTGCAGATCTGGACAGTAACGTAAGAATCTCCATCAAATTTACAGATCTGGACAGTAACGCGAGAATCTACATCAAATTTGCCAATTTACTGAAAAGGTCCAACCTGCTAGGAAAATGCCCCCCACACGCAAACAGACACACATGCACACACTCACATGCTTGACAGCATGGAGACTATATTGCCTTCGTCCAGAACCCACCATTCCTGGACCACCACTTCTCACCTGTAACAAGCCGTCCCTCCATGTTCACCCTAACTTCAGCCTCCCAACAGGTAGAACTTTTTTCCTTTTCAATGACGGCTAACATTGGTCTTTGTCCAAAGTGCTCTCCAAACTTGTCGGGTGGAAGGGACACGAAAAGCCCCGTATGAAATTTCTCCATTAGATCTCTCTGAACTCAACAAGCGGGGAATCGGTTTCTGATTCTAAGACTCAAACTGAGTCATTATCTGCTCCCCATCTGCCGTCATCAGAGCTCTGTGGCCTTGAGACAAAAACTGTCTCGTCTTGAACTTCTTCGTGGATGAACAGAATGTGACATGTTTTCTGCAGCCCGTTACCTCCCTGGGCTCCCTTAACCCATGAGACAATTCCTCCACACTTTCACCACTGAAAAATGCACTGAATTCCACAATACAGCAGAAAGGTCCTCCTCCTGGGTCCATGCCACCTCCTTACATGTGTCCCATCAGAGTTCCACCGCCCTTGTTCCAACGGCATGTACCGGTGCTGGCGTGAGAATGTGTCACGTAAATTGAATCGCTTCCCTTCCATTTAAGTTTACGCCACATTTTCAGCTCCTCTGCCCTCATGATGAGACGAACAACTTATGGCAGTCCGTGGGACTCTTCTCAAGTGCTTTAGAGGGAGCTTTGGTTTGACTGCTGGTTGGAGAAGCGGCAGTGAAGAATCTGAACAGCGTTCTCTGTTCGCCCCCAAAGGCAGTCTGTGACATTCGCCAGCTCTGTGTTCTAACACCCAGACACCCAGAAATCACTAAGCCAAGAAAGAGGTATACTTAAAGGTGAATAATTATGCCGTTGGCTAACAAGGCTTCCTACACTTTAAAGAAGACATTTTTTCAGGGTTCATAACTCATACTCATGAACAAAAAAACAAAAACAAACAAATAATTTCCTCATCAACATCATACATTTTCATGGATTTGCATGATTCTGAGACACTATTGCGGGCCACATTCCACACATCACAATGATGCTTATGATGAAATGCAAAGCATCATGGTCATTTCACAAATCACCCCGCCATATGGCAGATACATCTGACTTTCCTTGCGGACCACGGGTAGGATTTGGAACCTGGTAAGTGTGTGCGTGTGTGTGTGTGTGTGTATGCGTGTGCATGCATGTGTTTGCACGCACGTGTGTGTGGGTGCGTGTGTGTGGGCGCCCGTGTGTGTGTGTGGGTGTGTGGGTGCGTGTGTGTGTGTGTGTGTGTGTGTGTGTGTGTGTAAAAAAACTCAGCAGAGAGACACGGAACAGGGGACTGGAGGGTGCCAGGTAGCATCTAGCTAGCCCCATTGCTATAACCACATGTTTTACCCCCGTGGGACTACTGTTGCTGGCAGGCTGGTTTTCATACCAGTTGGATAATAAAAAATGCCACAGATTCGGTTCTGGTCAGAAAAAAAGCTGAGGACCTGCATGGTGAGACCGCTGAAAATTTCACTCTTCTTTCTGTGTTCGGGTCAGAGCCAAATTCAAAGAAACCGAAACAGCCATGACCATGACCAAACTGCTCGCTGTAATGTGGGAATTCCCTCCCCTGTGGACCATGCTGTAAACACAGGGAACAGGACTGTGGCAAAGGTCAAAGTTCATCAGGGAGCCACAGTAAAGTCCAGCTTAGCGTAGCACTCATACAGACATAGGGAGAGCCCTGCTTTGCAGGTACATTTCTCCCCATGTAAAATCTCGTTTCTGTGGTTCTGTGACCCTTTGCTCTAATTTTAAAAATCAAAGTTTAATGCAAAAATTATTTGTCTACCAAAAAGCATATTTTCTTAGCAAACGCTGTATGAACAGTTTGTGCGTGATGGACTCTATAAAGAGTACTTAAAATATTTGCTTTAAAGTTTGTATATGAAATGTTATGAAATATTATATCCTGGCTGATTTATTAAGCAGCACATATAGACTTAATTCTGCCCCCTGGATTTCAGTAGTCAGCCTGATTAGAAGCGCAGGTCCCCCCAGCTCGGATGTTTGTAGACTCAACCCCACAAAAACATGTCACATTCTGTTACATCCACGAAGTTACATCAAGATGAGCCAGTTTTTGTCTCAAGGCCACAGAGCTCTGATGACGGCAGATGGGGAGCAGATAATGACTCAGTTTGAGTCTTAGAATCAGAAACCGATTCCCCGCTTGTTGAGATCAAACAACAGCTTCACCGGCTGTTCCTGGGGAAGATCTAAACCAGCGGAGGTCTCCTGACAAACCGCTGAGGGGAGAGCATGGGACGGAGGGCGAGATGAGACAACGTCACAAGAGCAGCTGCCATCAGTGGCTTTGAACTGTTGTGCAAACACAGCGCTACTCTGCTCCAGGCCAAGTCAGGGTCTTCCTGTTGCCTGTCCGCCCTACAGCAGAGTCCCAATTAGAAGGGCAGCGCTCAGCGTTCACGTATGTGCCACACCGCAGACCCTACCCCCACCATCAAATGCACCAATGGTTCAGCTAAACTCCCCTAACGTGAAGAATTTAGAACCCTCCAGTGACATTACCATGACCGGATGGACATCAAGCATATAAACAAATCAAATGTCATCATTATTTACTAGCTTTATAGACATCCTCAATCAGAAAGACTTTCAACCATTACTATTTTACACCGTCCATGTTCGTTTACAACATTTTTTGTGAAAAAAACTGAGGCCCTTACATCAGTCCACTTCGAGTCGAAGCACAAAACCCGCAGGTTCAAATTCAGGGCTCTAACACTGATGACACCAGCGGCCCTGACACGGGTTCCCACACAATAGTTTTGCACTCATTCATAACTGCAGGATCGTCCCAGGCTGAGATAAGCAGCTGATCCACACTCCCACTGATTTTAATCTGAGAACAGCAAACGTGGTTTACACGTTTGGTCTGTTTCGTTATAATACAATCCTGAGGTCACCGTTTCAATGTGATGCTGTGTTTGTGTCTATGAAAACTGGGTCACGGGTTACTGATTGAAAAAGTGATAATGTTTTGTGGGATTTGTGATAGAAGGATTTTATTAAATCCTGATGCATGAAAACAGAAATATCCGATCCAATATCGATTGTGTTAACATAACCTTACTATATGAAAACGACCACATTAAATATACTCACACATAAACATGAAAAATACTGGAAATGTGATATGACTGGTTAGTTTTGCAGTCACCAAACTAACCAGCCTTTGGGCAGTGGGAAGACACCCAGTAGAACACGGGGAGATCTTGCTAACTAAACGAAGACAAGATCGTGACCCAAGATCCTGAACCTGTAAGGCACCAAGCTAACCGCTAAGTCACCATGGCACCCACATGTTTAAAATTAAACAATCTCTACTCTCTAACCAATCTACTCTAAAGATTGGTTGGTCCGTAGCTATTGGCAGTGCATCTCCCCTACCCCACATGCACTGTCCCCGCCCCTCTGCCCTCACCTCACATTGTCGTGCTTCTGGATATAAATCTTGTGGAACATCATATCCTCCTGCTTGGCGTTAATGTCAGCCTTCATCTCCATGGCAACGTGGCGGGGAAGCACGGAAAGGAGGAGGCGTTCCTGCAGAGAGGATACAGAAGGAGGTGGAAGATAGGTGTGACACGGTTGTCCCGCCAAGAGACCCTCACTAAATGGGCATTGATAACACACAACACACACACACACACACGCACGCACGCACGCGCACACACACACGCACGCACGCACGCACGCGCACACACACACACACACACACACACACACTCTCTCTCACACACACACACACACACACACACACCCCTCTAGCCTCAGCAGTACCCCCTCCCTGCCATTCAAGCCTTACCCAGAATTATGGCCTCCCCTCTCAGGAGACATCATTAGTGACAGGCCAGACCTGCCCTTCATTGACTTGCAATTAGCCACCTATCATTATTTTTCAAAGCGCCTGATTAGCTCCAGTAGAAAATAGCTCTACAACAACTATGATAAACACTGTTGTAATAACTGAATGTCATTCAGCGACATCTTGCGTGGACAACTTACCACACCCTTAGAATCAGAATTTCTCCAAAAGTGAAATTGTCTTCCATGTATAATTTGAACACCGTCCCAAAGTGTAAGACATCAGGTAAGAATCAGAATTAGTATTAGCTCCTCTTACCTGTTGCTGGTTCTCCCTCTGGGAGTGAAGCCTGGCCTGGATACACTCCCGGGTCTCCTGGAAGGCCTGTCTCTGGGAGCCCTCGGCCGGGTAGTGGGTGCACACTCCCACGATGTTGGTGCAGGAGAAGATCAAGACGTTGGACACCAGCTGGAAAGCAGGGAACGGAGGAGGAGAGAGTTAGTCGGAGGGGTGGGGTAGTCTCCATCACAGAGCCCTCGTTTTGCCCAACTTGGTCTCCACCTCAGTACTCAAGCATATCGCATTGAGACAAAAGGGTCTTGACTTCTATGTCCAACTCAAGGCACAAAAGAATTTTCATAACATCCCAAAAAGCATAGTTTAGGTTGGATAATGCTGCGGACATTTTCCTGGCCCGACCTTAGTCAGTACAAAGTAACTCCACCAGAGCACCATAACTAATGGGTAGCGTGTGTCTGGACCGAGACAGCAGCACCGTTTTGATGCGTGAGGAATTGACCGAATCCAGCCAGTCGACACAAACACACGAGAGGAGCATGGTGGAAGCTTCCCCCCCCCCCTCCCCCCGATTCCGATGACAGCGCCTCTGCCGTCCACGGGGAGAGGGGCGATCGATGGTGATTACAGGCTGTCCCTGAAAACAAGTTGCCCGTAAGCACTGAGGTTTGAGTGATAAAAGAACAAAACAGCTCCGTCAACCTTAATACCGCAGACCGAAGCTGACCCATGCACTTTACTGAGGCCACACAGCATCTCTTACCAAGGAAATCAAAGTCAAGCGCATTCGCGTCTCTTCCGAAAAAACCGTCTACGTATGTCTACGAGGTCCATTTTCTATGAACATATCGCACAGAAGAAGATAAGAAGCGTAATAATAAAGAAAAACTACGGCAAAGAGGAGGAGGAGGGTGGGAGTAAGGATGGATACTGAAGCCATCATTAAAGAGAAGGGAAAAGGAAGGAGGGTTGGATAAAAGGAAACCCTGGCTGTGTCTCGAATGCAAGGATGGGTTTCAAGGCAGCCTTTTTTTTAAGGCAGGAAGTGACTCTCCACCATTTTAAGCCATGTCCCAAACGCGAGGTGCTGTAAAATGCAACCTTTCAAGCCAGCTTAATTTGCGCAAATTGCGCAAACTGTGTAGGACAGCCCTGAAGCCTCTTTCGATCGCTTCAAAATCTACTTTATTTCTCCGACTTGTGAAAACTGTAGCTCGCGGGAATTTTCGAGAGAAACTCTCGTTACGGGAGTGCATAAATTGAAATAGAAAAAATTCTGAAAATTCTGAAATTGAAATTCCTTTTCGCTCAGCTTCCCCGAATTTGCAGCCTCCAAAGCAGGTCACATAGGAAGGATGCAGGCAGCAGGCTGATTTAAATTTAAAACTCCACCGTGCCCAATGGTAGGCCTACGTTGGAGACCAGACCGGAACCCCTAATAAAACCCGCTCCCCATCACTGAATCTGTAGGCAACGCTTATTCTTCCCACGTCGGGATGGGGAAATCTACTAATTCCATCTCTCGGATAGGGGATGGTGGAGGGAGGCGGGTTCCCTGGTTGTCAGCCCGCTGTCCCTTTGCCTTGCCCAGGAGAAACACATGCCTGACACTGCAAAGTCAGAAGCAAAGGGCCGAGATTCATCGCTCTCTGCTCTGGGCCAACTCATTTTCCAGAGGAGCCGTGCCAGACGCGTGGGATGCTCGAGATAACAGAGGACTCATCTGCTTCAGCAGCTGGCAGATGATAAAAGTGGACCGGCACAAACAGTGCCCATCCAGGAGTTTTCAGAAGCAATCTTTACCCGGTTTCAAGCCTTGCCAATGGGGTTGCTCCAAGTGACCAAATAAATACAGACCTGATATGGACCTGACAGCCCTTGCATATCGTTAGTGGTGAAATAAAGCAGTCATCCACAGAAAACGAATGCAACTCAAACTATTTTTAATATCAGTATCAACATATTGTTGTAATTATTTAATAGTCCCTTACTAATTAAAAAAAAAAGTCATATACATTTCTATAGCAGAATTATCCTCTCAAAGATCATGTGGGAGGAGACTAGGGTGGCTATATTTTTAAGCCACATTTTTGTTACAAAATTGAATAAATATAAAAGAACACAGCAATGGATTCTGTTGAATGGGTAACAGATCTGTCTCATATTTCCGTAACACTAAAGGCCTGCTTTATTGGTAATTCATGTTCCTGGTTAGAAAACTTGAGACCTGGATGGTATTTTCCTCATCACATGCAGCATGATAATGTGAATAAAACTGTCTATATGATGGCATAATCTTCCTGGTAATTTAGTTCCAGTCATTCATGTCACAGTGTAAAGCAGTGGAGATTGGTTAATATATCTCTGGTCACCAACAATCTCTGTCAGTGTTACACTTTAAAGCAAAGAACAGGACATTAAACCTGCAGTTCCCATTTCTGCGTAAGTGTCCCAAAGAAATGCATACAAACAGCACATTCAGGAGAAGACACATGACCAAAACCGCACATGCTCTTGCAGAACGCAGTACAATAGGCTTTCAGAGAACCCTTTGTCAAGGCTGAGACACAAACCCCCTAGCCCATGGTGCAGACATCCCTGCTGACCAACCACAAGGTGCGCTGAAGACTTGGAGGTGACTTGGGGGTGGTGGAGGCAGACAGGGCGGGGCCTCTAACGGTTCAACTACGTAACAACAATGCTGTGCTGCCTGTTGTTTCCACACTGGACCCAGAGGTTCCAACCCAACCCCATCTTCCCCACCTACCCCACTCCGAACCCCCTGGAGGTTAAATGCACAGGACCGGGCCACTTCTGCACTGGGAGCTCTCATGATGGCCTTTTTTATTTGTATATATTGAACCCAGTGCCTGGTTTTAGGCAAAATCCTCTAAACACCTACTTATTTTACGCTGACGCCCTCTCTCCCTCCCTACATCAAAGAATAAAACATATTTATATCTAATTTCCCAAATATTATAAATTCAACCAATAAATTCTAAATGCCGAAACAAACTGACAGTAAGCTATTGTCAGCACACTTCGTTGTCAACACAAAAGATCACATTGTGAGCCAACATAACGCAAGTCATGAGCAAAAGGGTTTCTTTTTAAAGAAAAGCAGGACACATTAAAAAAGCACTGCCCTGGAGAGTTTTTTGGTACAAGCAGCCCAAAATCGGTCCCCTCACGTTACACTGCTTGCTGAAGTGAGGTCCAGAAGTTGCTCAGGTTATCGACTGTTTTTTTTAATGTGGTGTGCAGGCAAGGTCATATGCATATGATGTTTACTAGCATCTAGCCGTGCTCAAACGGATGATATGCATGAGGAACGTGAGTTGAGTCCATATACAGGGTACTCCTGCATCGTCTGCCGAGGAACAGGAACAGGAACAGAAACAGGAACAGGTCAGTACTGAATGGCAGTGTCCTGCTACAGACCCATACTGCTCTTAGTGAACATTTTCCTCCTCCTTCCCCTCAGTCCAAGCAGGACAGGAACTAGCCCAAAAGATGAGAAAACAGATCAACATCAACACTCTGTAGCTCTCCTTGCAATTTACAGCTTCTTTTAACACCACGGGCTCCATCCACACAAGGGACAGCAGAGGCACCCCCCCCCCCCACCCCCAAATAAACTAGTGCCAAAGGATTTCATCTTAGAAGCTGAACCGTCCTACACAAATTTGTAAACAAGGGCAATGGCCATCACAAATATGACATTCAAGCTATGCTTTCTATATTTCATTGCGAACCTTAAAGCACTGACAGTATCCTGCCAGGGTGAATCAACACATCCCAGAGGTAGCGGACTGCAGAGTTCGCAGTCAATAAAACAAACAGCAGATCCAAGATCTGTCACAGTGATGTCATGTTTCTGAAAGTAACAAGCGGCGGAAAAGCGGGAGCAGATAGGAACAAGTTCACCAGTGTGCAGTCATGACGGACAAACTCTGCTTAGCAGGAAAAATAAAAGTTCTCTTTCCCAACTAGTCTTGAAAATAGGAATAGGGTAAGTAGGTTTTACAGACATGAAAAACCAGGCATCTCTGATGCACGAGCACTTAAACCTATAGTATTTATTAATCCTAATAAAAGGATCCTAATAAACAGAGTTTAACAAGTCGGGGTTTATAACTGCCACAATATACGTGCTTCTTTATATAATGTGAAAAAACCCACAGACACAAAGCTGCCCTAGCCTAATAAATTAATAAGTTTATAACAACCATAAGGTAGACTACTGAGAAAAGAGTTTTACATGAGATGTGGAAAATAAATAGGTTGAAAAGCTGTAGACACATGCTACACCAAAAAAACTCAATGTCCGTTAATAACCCTTCCGTGCAAAAATAAATACAGACTGATATTGGTCTGGCTATCCTGGAACTCTACCTTAGGCAGTCCCACAGCGTATTACACAGTAAGAAGTGTCAGCCACACAAGGGAGTGAAGCCAATATGCAGGTAATGGGGAGAGAGCTTCTAGAGAGCTGCTGTCAGACGGGATGCCAAGGGAACTCATTTATAAGCCTGCCTGACATATGGCTTGACCCTGGGCCTGACAAGCTGCAGGAATTGCTTGCAGCACTGCGGTATGCACATGACCCACGGGAAGCTTGACTTCCTGTTTTTTTTTTTTTTTTCTGCGGGAGCCCTGCGGCGCCTGAATCCCTAACTACAGGGCTCTGGTCGTGGAGGTTCTGTTTGTGATTACGAAGCCAAGTGAGAGACGTTTCACAGTGACCTGAAATGTGATGGTGCGGCACTCTCCAAAAAACATGGACGCCAAATCCCTGGCTCAGCTTGTCCTGGGTGATGAAGCTAAAAACATTCTTCAAGAACAGTCGAGTTTCCCTGGCTCAAGTTGTCATAAACTGGAGCAGTCCGTGAGTCTGTGACTTAACCGGAGTGAGAGCATACCGCATGCGTTTCCTGAGGGATCGTAGAAACAGAGCGTTCGCATTGAACCGAGGGGGTTCTGACCTTCACCAACCTGCGAGAGACTGACGGAGGCCTCTTTCTGTGTAAGATTCAAAGAGGGGAGCAGAAGGAAGTGGGTTTTTTTTATTCAGTCACAAAATTTATGAAAAAATAACAACTTGAGTGCCTCCAGGAAATACCAGGAAAATAAATATTGTAACATACATAAACCATGAGGCAGAAAAATGAGGTCCGTCTAAAGAAGGGAGACACATTTTGATTGGTGGGATGAGCAAGTCAAGGCTGTGTAATTGCTGGAGCTTCCAACTCAACGGTATCCCTCCTTCTCTTCCTCAGTCTGCCTAATTGGAAGCATCCGCCACATCAACAGTTGTGAGAACCATATGGAGGAGTTTGTGTAAGCGCCCCAGACGATTCCAAGACGGTTCCAAGCGAGGCTAACGCGCTCTCTTGCCTGTGTTACACGTGTTGAAAGGTTGGCAAAAACTGGATGAAATGAAGACCAGGATTAAAAAGAGTGCCGCATGGAGAGCTCGTGGCAGAGAGGGCTAAACTCCCGCCGCTTCCCCCGTCTGATCCAAGCCGCAGTACCACTGGAGCGGAAAGGTATCCCGCACTCGGGACTGACTGTACACATAACCCCATCACCACCCCTGGCTGCCCCATGCACAGTAACAGAGCGGGATGAACCTTCCCTGGATCACCCTTCCCCCCCTCCCCCCCCCCCCCGCACTTTCGAGCATTTGTT
>JAOVYW010008223.1:0-10309 GCA_025775045.1 Hiodon tergisus
ACGTGGTCTTCACACCATTGATGAAAAGTGGAGGGAAAGTTACAGTAACGTGGTCTTCACACCTTTGATGAAAAGTGGAAGGAAAGTTACAATAACACGGTCTTCACATCATTGAAAAAAAGGGGAAGAAAAGAAAAACATTTGAACGGAGCGAGGAAAAAGACCCAGAGGGCCTGCCACACTGTTACGGACTACTGGTCCTGGAACCCCTTCATTAAGCTGGGGTTTCACTCAAGCATTTAAAGCACGCGCATTGCCACTGAGTGCTAGGCAAGGCCACTACCCAATCCTCCAAATTCTGCTCCCTGACCTTTTGACCTGACCCCACACCCGGCTCCCTGTCTCCCTCTGCCTTGTCCTGGCCTGCTACGGGGCACATTTGAACAGATACAAGCACCAAAGGTTGAGCACGTGCGCACGAACGCACATTTTACGAATCGGCCCAGACGCGCACCCCCCTACACGCACACAAGGACATACACACACGGTTCTGCAAGGGGAAAGACTGGCGGAAAAGGACGGCTGCTCTGACCCCTAGGGGGAGACTCTGAGGTGAACCAGTGTGTGTTTAATGGGCAGTGGGGGGGGCGAACGAGGGTCTATCGATAAAAAAGAGACGTGGGAAATCACTGGCTCATTGGCGCCAATAAGCCAACCACGCATCCCTCATCCAAGCACTTAAAGACTTCATCCATCCCATCATCACCTTATCCACTGTAGCCCTCAGGAATAGGACTGTGGAGCCCAACCGTGGCGCCATGTTTGTATTGGAGCTCTGTGCGCTAATGGGGTCGTTTCGGGCCCGTTTAACTTGTATCTGTGATTAATGCA
Source organism: Hiodon tergisus (assembly GCA_025775045.1). NCBI lineage: Eukaryota > Metazoa > Chordata > Actinopteri > Hiodontiformes > Hiodontidae > Hiodon > Hiodon tergisus. The sequence continues at coordinate 832 of JAOVYW010008223.1, forward strand.
AAGGCACTGATGTCAGAATGAACTGTGACTCCTGCCTTAGGCATAGGCTGAGCCATCCCTGACTTTGCCGGTGGCCAGGCCTACTCAACCAGTGAGCAAGCTCCAATCAGTGCAACTGTTTCTTATACAGGAAGCAGTCCTCATAAACCTGCAGTCAACGTAGCCAACACTCTCATACAGAGAGTTTGCTTTATGCCATTGTACAATTGTACCATTATTTTTTTATGATTCTACCATTATTTGTATCATTATTGTAATTGTATGGAATGAAAAAACATTCTCCCCTTGCGGGCAACGCGATTGGCTGTTCAACGCCTTTGTGGGGCCTGCTGCTTAACCAAAAGCCCCGTTTGCTCTGGGCGACGGTGTAAAGGTGAGAAGCAGACAATGGCTGGGCGTGTTGCAGGCCTCAGCAGTCTGAGATAAGGGGAAACTGATTTATATCCTTCCCCTCAAGGGCCTCGCTGTGTGGCTGGAATGTAACTGTCGACAACATCATTTTCTCTCCACTTTAAATTAATCACAACGGCGGGGGGAATTCCCGCCTCGTTATGACATGTAAAATATATTCCCACAAAAAAAGATTGCGTTCAGAATGAATGCAATGCATTTTTTCTTCCTCCGTTTTAATTACCTCCATCAAACATTGAGCAGTTCAGCAGAGTGAACGGGGCTATAAGGTGAACCTGCTTTTTCTGTTCCTGCCATTTCGGGATAGCTTTTTGACAGAGAGGCTTTTCGATTGACGCAAACCTGATACCTTATTCTTTCCGTTACAACAGAGACCTGAGCCTCTTAAGCTGTAGCGTAGGTTTCCGACGCCACTCATCTTTCTCTGCGTCCACTCTTCCTCACACATGTCCCGCCGGACCTACTTGGGTTTCTCTCTGGGTGTCAGAGGACAAGCTACGGGTTTTAAAGTGAAAGGTCTAATTGGGCTGGAAATTACAGCGCGATCTTTCACCCTCGATTTCGTCGCCTCGGGCTGCTGCGAAATACCGCTTGTCAGTCATCCCTTCTTATGGCACACTCACCTCCCGGGAGACATTCTGTTTGTTTTCACTGTTGCTGTGTCTCCTGCAGGCCATTCTTTCTTCAGGGTGAAGCTAGATGGAATTGCTTCCGGAATAGCACGTACATACCGCCACCGTACTGACCTGATTCAAACGCTCATTAAAAGTGGGTTGTAAGCTGCTGAAGAGGCTACTTACGAGAGATTTGCAATGCCCGGCCCAGGCTCTAAATACCCAGCCTGCACTTCTGTGGGTCCTGGTTGTACCAGCATTGCTAGCCCCACGTGTATCTTCAGGTTTCAGTTGTAAGCTCTGCCTAATGGCCCGTTCCTGCCAACCCCGTACTTTTGGATAATCGCCCTCCGCATGTGTCTTTGCGTTTGTGTGCGGGAATCTGGGTTTAACAGCTGTCACCATGGCAACGCTTCACCTGGGCACCATGTGTGAAAGTATGCACTTCTGTGGGTCCTGGTTGTACCAGCATTGCTAGCCCCACGTGTATCTTCAGGTTTCAGTTGTAAGCTCTGCCTAATGGCCCGTTCCTGCCAACCCCGTACTTTTGGATAATCGCCCTCCGCATGTGTCTTTGCGTTTGTGTGCGGGAATCTGGGTTTAACAGCTGTCACCATGGCAACGCTTCACCTGGGCACCATGTGTGAAAGTGTGCCCAGCCCAGTTAAAGCCTTCTCCACTGCTCACCACCCAGCGAGGCTCTCTTCTATCTGCCCTGTGTTTATTGGGAATAGAAATTCTTGGTTTGGCAGGCAGCCCTTGAGGGTTTAGCCCCTTCACCAAATTTGGGTTTATGATTGGCTGGTGTTGCCCTTCGGCAGCAGCGAGTCCCCTACATAATATGCACAGAATGAGCATCATGGAGGAACTGGATTCAAGATAGATCCCCCTCCCCAAATACAGAGTTTCATCCATGACTGTGTGCCTGCCTACTTATCTAACACCATCATCAAGTTTGCAGACGACACCAGAGTGGTTGGTCGGATCAGCAACAACGATGAGTCGGCCTACTGGGAAAAGGTCCAGCACCTTGTGGCATGGTGCATCGAAAACAACCTGGCCCTTAACACCAAAAAAGACCAAAGAAGTCATTGTGGTCTTCAGGAAATCCAAACGCTGCACACACACCCCCATCTATATAAATGGATCTGAGTTGGGGCATGTGATCAGCATTTAATTCCTGGGAATCTACATCTCTGAGGATCTCTCTTGGACACCTTCAACCGGGTCAAGAAGGTGCAGCAGCGACTATTTTCTAAGAGGACTTAAGAAAGCACACCTATCTCCTCAAATCCTGGTCAACTTCTTCCTCTGCACCATTGGTACGGTAGTGATAAGGTGTTGTGCGGTAACGGCCTCGGATCGGAAGGCCCTGCATCATCGGTGCCCCAATCACAAACTATTTGCCCTCCTCCCATCAGGTGATACAGAAGCCTGGACAGCAGGAAAAGCAGGCTGAGGAACAGCTTCTTTCTTGCAGCTCTTACCCTGCTGAACTCAATACCTCCGCACTAGCACCTCACCCCTGTATCATGTCTGTCCACCAGGGACCTGTTTGTAATGTACTGTACTCTACTGGTCGTACTCATACTCCACTGAACACACTGCTGCTAATTAACTGCACTTTCTCAAATGTACAGTACATAGAATCATTGTCATTCTGCACTTAGTCACTTTAACACCTGCTCTAATGGCACCTTGTTTTAATTACTACATTTTGCACTTTTGTTGTCTTGGTATTATACTTTGTGCGATGACAATAAAGTTGAATCTGAATCTGAGACACTGGAGCACAATGGCAGGGAAATGGCCACCTTCACCACAGTGGTGAGCAGGTGGCCATTAGACAGGTCCTCTATGCAGAGAGGATGTCTTCTCCCCATTGTTTATCTATGTTAATCCACGCGGCCTTATACTCGGGGCACTGCAGTAAGGACAGGCTTACGTGCAGTCATTACCGCCTTGAAGCCTGGGTGTTGTTTATGGCTCTACAGGTGGTTTTTAGGCTGGGAAGTTCTCACCTCAACCACACACACATACACACAAGGGATTAGGCATGGCGATATTGTTGGGGTTTGGCACAGCACGGGAAGTTGTAGTAGAACTGGAAACCCCTATAAAGCCCTGTAGCACCCTAATTGGTTGGTGATATTGAAAGCAGGAAGTAGAGGGCTTCCAATGAGAGACGGAAGGAAGAAGGATGAAGGCCAGACGGCCGCGGTTGGGTTCAAAGGGGTTTTTTTTTTTTTGCAGCTTGTGTTTGATTTATACTTTGAGTTATGAGTTTATTCTGTTTTGTAAAGAAGTTTTTGAGAGTTCCATAGTGAATAATCTCTGCTGCCAAGTAGAGCCCACGTGAGGCTGATAAACCATTCTTTACAATGGATTTTTTCATGATTTTTAAATAAAATGCATGTTAGCTTTGAATGAAACGTTACAGCTTTACAGTTACAAGTCTTACTAAGCTGTACTGGAATCTAACAAAAATAAATTTCATCCCTTCCACCACGGCACTGCTCAACTATTTTAAGTTTTTTGCCCTCATTGTCTGTCCTTGCCCAAACCCAAAAACGTTCTTAACCCATATCTCCTGACTGCAGAGAGACTGGATGATAATGGACCAGAACATCTGGACGCCATCTGATCTTTATTCCATTCTTCATGGGTCAAAGGCACTGTAAACAGACCCCCAAAAAAAAAAACTATTACATATAAATTAAATAATGGGAGTGAAGACGTCTTTTGTAGGCCTCTTTGTTTACCGTACTTTACATCTGAGAACTTCTGAGTCATCTCCAGCCCCTCTCCCTCTCTCTCTCTCTCCCTCTCCCTGTCCCTCTCTCTCTCTCTCCCTCTCCCTGTCCCTCTCTCTCTCCCTCTGTCCCGCATGGTTTCTTTTTTAGCTCGTCCTCCACCCACACATCATTAATGGTTCATTCCTATGCAGGCGAACACCCTGGGCCAACCTCTGAAGCCTGGAACGGAGAAACGACATTAATCTATCTCAGATGTCAGTTGGCGTATAAAAACCCAAAAGCTTAGTCTGAGGTCCTAGTTAAAGATAAAGAGCAATTAATTTGCTTTAACAGACCAGATTCACCAATTATCTTTTTTACCTCTGTGTTTATGAAGTAGTTACGAAAATAAACCAAGCCTTGAGGTAGGACGTACAATAATTTTTTTAATGCTCAATTATACCTTGCCCTTAGCATGTTAATGCACCCTGTGCTTTAACTATTTGACTTCTACACAGGCCTATTTACCTTGCATTGTAGAGATGGCGAATTGTTTTTACAGAGGGGTTTTACACCTGTAAACGTATGGACCAGACCAAATGCCTCGTTCTACCTCTTGAAGGAACTGAGGTCAATCTCTATTTTTTATTTACTGCTGCTTATCTCCTCGGCATCAAAGGTGGGTCACCCTGGGGGGCTAGTGTTTCAGAGACCTTCTGCAGAGACCACCTAAAGGTGCCCTAATCTCGCTCCTCACCCTGGGGGGCTAGCCTTTCTGAGACCTTCTGTAGAGACCCCCTAAAGGTGCCCTAATCTCGCTCCTCACCCTGGGGGGCTAGTGTTTCAGAGACCTTCTGCAGAGACCACCTAAAGGTGCCCTAATCTCGCTCCTCACCCTGGGGGGCTAGCCTTTCTGAGACCTTCTGTAGAGACCCCCTAAAGGTGCTCTCCCCTAGTGCCTCACCCTGGGGGTAGGGGGCTAGAGTTTCAGAGGCTGGGTGACGTGACCCTGCAGGACAAGATCACCTTCTGCAGAGACCACCTCTCTGTCCTAAGCAGCTCCTTCATTCCTTCCCGCGTGTTAGGAGACTTGACCATACACTTGCCAGTGGGTCGTTTGTCTTCTGCTGGACCAATCGCACGCCCACGTCTCTTTATCTGCGGATAATAGAGTTGGAGTGCTGGTGTGGACCATCAGTTAAACAGGGGTTGGGCGTCGGCCTAAGCGTTGGCTTAAGTCTGCCTTGCTGGCAGTGTTGGGTGCTTACCGTCGTTCCTGCAACATTTCGCTTTTCTTCCCTTTTCTTCCCTTTTCGTTCCTTCCCAGAGTTTTCCAACAGCTATCGGGCGTTTGTCCCGATTTGCGATATCATAATCACATAATTACTGTTTGTGTTATTATGTCGAAAGATGTGTCTGCTTGCGTTTCCGTTTACATTAGCTTGTTTGTCTGTTCCAGATAAGTGTGTTCCCTTGAGTCCGAAATCCAAGAAAACATTTGTCTTGCAAAAGTGTGTACATAACGAATGAATAAGAAAAGCCGATGATTAATTGAAGTTATAGGGAATAAACTTGAAAATACGTAAATACACATTTATTCCTTTTTCATTATATTCATACAACATCGTTTTCAGTACAGAGACAATCGTAAAGGTAAAGCCCACTGTGTGTGTGTGTGTGTGTGTGTGTGTGTGTGTGTGTGTGTGTGTGTGTTGTGGAGCTGACAGTGCTTTGAGTGGCGTGTTGTGAGGTGGGGGACATCCGAAGGGATGTGTGTGTGTGTGGTTGGGGATAGGCTGATGCGAGGAGAGGACACGCAGACAGACAGACAGGCTGACCCATATCCCCCTATAGCTGGGGTGTGTGTGTGGTTAGGGATTAGATGGGCGGATGCAGCAGGTTGGGTACCGCGCGGACAAGGCCTGTCCCGAGGACAAAAGCGCCTTTCAGGTGTCTGCGTCTCTGCAGCACCGTGCATCCACTCCCCTCTTAGCCTCAGCAAACCCATGACTTGATTGGACGCCAGCCAAAGAAACTTCTGGTAAAACAAAGGCTATGTGCTTTCTGAGCCCAAAATACAGAGGGACAGATAGAGAGCAGCTGAGAGAAAGAGAGAGCGAGGAGGGGAAAGAAATCAAATCAAATAACAGAACCAGCATACTTTTCATTTTGGAAGCGCTCCCTCTTAGCGAATCTTGAAGACTTTAGCAGCCACTGGTGACAGTCAGCTGGGAATAGAACTCCAAACAGACTTATCTCTCTCTCTCTCTCTCTCTCTCTCTCTCTCTCTCACTCTCTCTCTCTCTTCCCATTGCCTGGTCTGCTTTTACAGTGTCCTCAGAATGGGTTGGGGATTGTTCCGCCAAAAGCTCGACGCTCTTGTCAAGATATTTTAACAGGCATTTTAATTTGCCTGCACTCAATAGAGACAGTCAATTTTTTGTCTGAACAAATGTGAGGGAGCTGCGTGGCCCAGTGTGACTCAGTACCGTACAAAAATATATAAATATATTGGCTTCTGTTAAGCTGCCATTCTGCTCCAGCATAAGGTCTTGCAGCCTGGTCGATACCGCATGATATATTTGATACATGATGTTTTTTTCCTTTTGCTTTAGAATATATGCCCACGATGATGACCATTTCATCTTCGTCACTAACCGATGGATAATGAACTTTTCTGCGTTGTGGTTATTTAGTTACTTTGCTGGATGTGCAATTCAGTGACATTCAGAACCTTTCCACCTCTTTTTACTCATCTGTTTCTTATGTATTAAAGTCTACACCTTTATATTGCTCTAATAACGATTGTTCCAGGATGTTTTAAACATAAATTTATATCATATCATGGCCAAGACAATGTCCTCGATTTAAAACAGACAGCATTATACTATTGCCGTTTAGCTGTGTGTTTGCATCAAGGACAATGTCCTCGATTTAAAACAGACAGCATTATACTATTGCCGTTTAGCTATGTGTTTGCATCGAGGACAATGTCCTAGATTTAAAACAGACAGAATTATACTATTGCCATTTAGCTATGTGTTTCCATTGAGGACAATGTCCTAGATTTATAACAGACAGCATTATACTATTGCCGTTTAGCTATATGTTTTTGCACTCTCTTGTAGCTGAGGCATGTGGCCTTTTCTTTTTAAATGAATATTCTATCGCAGTGAGCTGCAGGAAAGCCCTGGCGACGCCATGCAGGTCCTTTCTGTTCAGGTGGGTTTGCCGCTTGAACACACATGACGTGGATCTTCACCATGGTTACACCAAGGTCAGCATCCTGTTAGGGTGCTCTCAGTGGCTGTGTACAATGATGTAGATCATCCGAGCTTGACTCAATGCACACTTGTTTAATGTGTGCATCCATCTCATCACCAGTCCATCCGCCCTGCTGGGGAAAATGGCTTTGGACCAGCTGTCTCCTGCTTCACAGCTGAGTTTGGACAAGCTGTCTCCTGCTTCACAGCTGAGTTTGGACCAGCTGTCTCCTGCTTCACAGCTGAGTTTGGACCTGCCTTCTCCTGCTTCACAGCTGAGTTTGGACCAGCTGTCTCCTGCTTCACAGCTGAGTTTGGACCTGCTGTCTCCTGCTTCACAACTGAGTTTGGACCTGCCTTCTCCTGCTTCACAGCTGAGTTTGGACCTGCCTTCTCCTGGTACTCCGCTGAGTTTGGACCTGCTTTCTCCTGGTCCTCCGCTGAGTTTGGACCTGCGTTATCCTGCTTCACAACTGAGTTTGGACCTGCTTTCTCCTGGTCCTCCGCTGAGTTTGGACCTGCATTCTCCTGGTCCTCCGCTGAGTTTGGACCTGCCTTCTCCTGGTCCTCCGCTGAGTTTGGACCTGTGTTATCCTGCTTCACAGCTGAGTTTGGACCTGCATTCTCCTGGTCCTCCGCTGAGTTTGGACCTGCATTCTCCTATGCCCACCAGAGAACTGTCGTATGAGCGTCTCAGTTTCTTCCCACTATTTTTCAGCACATGTCGCGATGCAAAAAGCAGTTAACCCCCCCCCCCCCCATTTAATGACAAAAACGCAGTTAAGTGTTGTCTGTACTTGCAGCTAGCAAATAATTACCGTCTTTCATTAAAATATATTTCCTGTTTAATTACTAGTGTAAAAAGGCATGCTACATTAGTCCTCAACATGTTGATAGTCAATAGTACCTTCACAATTAGGCTCCCAATGTAAAATATTGCCTGTTCAGTGACCAAGATCACTGCCAGGTCTTTTTTTACGTTGAATGTTTTGTCAATTTTAATGAAGTTTCAAACGCTCAGCAGTTTGTCTACTTGGCCGTCTGCTGGTTCATGGAATACTACAGAAATCAAAGCATCGATGCAGGTAGCTGCAAAACTAGTTTTATTATTTTGGTGGAAGTTGTCTCTAGGCAGAGATTCTAGGATCGGTATATCGTTTTTAACGACTGGCAGAGGAGACAAACGCAAATTAGGACTATCTGGACTTGTGGTCACACTGTTTCCAGGCCCTTGGATCTGAATGCAAGTGGTCCTCAGGTGGCCCCCAGGAGACAGGAGCTGAGTGCTCATTCTGCCGGCTCAGGGCAGGAAAGTTGGTTCTCCACCAACATGAACCCTGTGCCCCCTTTAGCCAAGCTTAGCAAAAAGCCGGCTCGTTCGCATCTGATTAAGGAATGAAATGGTCCCAAAACTGCACACTCATGAGCTGCAAATTCTTGATTAAACTTTTTTTAAGGTGACTTTCAGGGTCATGGACTGAGATCGTGGCAAACGCTCCCTCTCTGAGTGCAGTCTCCCGGTCGTCCGGGCCTCATTAAAAAGCAGGGGAGTGAGGAGTTAGCTGTCTCTAGCTGTCATGTGACTGTGGCACAAAAACAAGAATGACTACAAAGAGGGAGTAAAAGTAGGGCAGTGAAGAGGAGCTAGAATATCCTGACGAGGCTACAGCCAGGAACAGAGGAATTCTGGGAATCTACGGCCGCTCTCTGTTCCTCAGGCTGTGACAGGTGCCTACACACTGTGCTGCCAGAACTCTGCATTATTCCTTTCCTGCCAGGATGGGCATTTTGAATTGTGGGAGAATTTAATTCCTGTAAAGTCTTCTTCGTACTCCTTCTCACGCACACACGCACACGCCTACGCATGCACACACACGAACACACGGTACACAGGCACGCATACACACAGACACACACTCACGATTTGTAACTCACGATTATCAGTGCCAACTTGTAGTCTTTCTAACTCGTTCTCTCTTTAAAGCACATGCACACTAATGCACACATGGAGACGGGACACGAGAATCTGCTCCCAACCAGAGGATTCAGGGCACATTTCGTATGTCCACATGTCAGGGATGTCCAGGCTCAGCTTTTATCCAGTTTGGTCACGTCCCTGTGCACTCCATCGCTGACTGCCTCTCCTGATCCTGCTCCTAGGTGCCCAGCTGCACAGATGGAAGTGATCAAAGCGGGCGGCACAGAGCCAGTCCTCCAGATGTGCAACGTTCTCCTCCACCTCCGTGTCCCAAGCGGCAAACCCACCTGAACAGAAAGGACCTGCAGGGCGTCGCCAGGCACGCTTTCCTGCAGCTCACTGCGACAGAATATTCATTTAAAAAGGAAAGGCCACATGCCTCGGCTACAAGAGAGTGCAAAAACACATAGCTAAACGGCAATAGTATAATGCTGTCTGTTTTAAATCGAGGACATTGTCCTCGATGCAAACACATAG
>JAOVYW010008224.1:0-10309 GCA_025775045.1 Hiodon tergisus
GACAGCTCCCTTTACCCCGCAGTGACAGCCCCCCCGTTTCCCCTGTGACAGAACCTCATTTCCCACTGTGACAGCCCCCCGTTTCCCACTGTGACAGAACCTCGTGAGCCCCCACAGTATTTGTTTAAATCTGTAATTATTCCCTTTGTCGGTTGTCCTGTCTGTGAGTCTCTGTGTTTGTTTTTATTTGATAGAAAAAACACACATTCTGTCTTACAAACTATCACACACATGTACACGCACACACACACATTCTCATGTAAGAAATGTAGAGGTGCTCTCAGATTGTATTAAGACTCAGGTGCAGTAATAGCCTCTGTAATTCAGCATCAGATGAGAAACCCTATTTTTATCAGAGTGAAGATCTGAGTAAACAGGCCCAGGTTCTCTTAATGGATGGCTTCTTGTTTGGCTCTTTCAGAGGAGCACAGGAACAAGGATGGATATTGTGTAGATTCTTCTGAAAAGAACAGGGTCTCACCAGAGAGGAGGGTGTGCAGGTCTGGCCCTTAGATAAACAAGTAAAAGCACAAAAATCTAACTCATTCTGCTGACTTGTGTTCTGTACATGGTGCTCAGACATGCTATTTCTCAGCAATTCAAACATGGCATTAAATATATATGTAAAAGTTTGACCAAACATGTCCAAAGTACAGCTACTTAACCACTACAGTACCTGTAAGAAAATATGAGGCTGTGTTATCGGCCAATGTCTGGTCCAGAATTCGGTTCTATCTGGAAGTTCCATACACAGACCTCTGGGGCCCAGGCTATTGACGCTCGCTGTTCTGAACATGTTTCGTCTGCAATTTGATGACTTTTCAGAGCAACAAAAGGACAGGGATACGGTTTTAGAAAAGAGATAACAGAGGGCAACAGAGAGACAACTAAATATTGATAGCACAGTTATCAATAATTAAATATTTTTTAATAACCCACACAGGACCAAGTATTCACCTGAGGGGATTAAGGTTGAAACCGTTCACCACTTCAAAGGAAAGAGACGGTACTACGCCAGTAACAGGAACAGTAATGTCATCATCCTGGGCTGTCTCTCAGGGAAACGGTCCCAGCTCTCGGTACTGTCTGGAAGCTCTGATCCAGCTCATTGAGATTCTAGGCCTCACCGCTCTGCAACCACTGCTACTAACACAACATTAGCAATAGGGAGCAAAGCATGACTTGACAACCCAAAGATAATCATGGCAGAATCACAATTAATGAGTGGGGAAACAGCACGGGGAGAGGGGGTTTGAAATCGGAAAGGAACATGTGTCCTTCAAAGCACGAGGCAAATAGTTTCTATAAAAGGTTGACTTGATCTTTCAGCAGTCTCAAAGTCAAGAAGTTCTGCTTTCTTTTTCCTAAGGCTCTCAGTGTGATTATTAAGTTTAACAATCATTTTGTCCCAAGGTGTAATGCAATACATGAGTGCGTGCTTCAAAAAAAGAGTGCAGAAGCCCGAGGATACTTTGAGTCATTTGTGAGAAGTCTGTAGGAGCTAGCTGAATATTGTGAGTTTGGCATAACGAAAGATAAGGTCCAGGTGGTAAAATAGATTGGATGAGAAAGTTTCTTGCCACCAGTGAGCAGAAGTTTGGGGTTTTACACATTTTTGGTCTTTGTAATAAAATGGCCATATGTAAACAACCTTCTTAGCAGAGCTGTAGCATGGAAGATGGGTTTAGTACAGAGAGCAGACGAGATTTGCACAGATAGAGACATAGGGCTACTTAAATGTGAACCAGTTACATATTTCCGTACAGGTTCGCTATGCCAGGCAGCATGCGCTTTCCATTCTACCAAAAGTTGAACTGAAACAGATGCTCACTCTAGGTGTCATAGAGGAAGTCACTGAGCCCACTGATTGGTGTGCACCTATGGTACCTGTTATTGCCATCAACACATCTGTCTCTCCCAGCTTTTAATGAGTTGACATGATACATCTGTTCAACTCGCCATTAGTCTAGCTGTCAGGCTTTATAGTTTATACCTATAAAACCTTCCATGTCGCTAGCAGTTTTATACTCTACCGTGGGGACTAAAACCAACACCCGATCCCCCGCTGAAACATCAGTTTTGTGGCTCTTCGGTTATAGGTATAACGCTAGTTGATAAAATAGGATTGGAAGGTTTTTTTGGCCAGGTGTCATGGATGATACACAGAAGTACGTAGCTGTTTAATTTCTGAAGAGTTTACAAAGGTCCGATATAACCCATGACATGAATGGTGTGCTCTGATATGTAAGGCTTTATTTTGTGATGCCCCCCCAAGCATAAGCTCCTTTACTAAACTCATTTACTTTACTAAACCTGAGGCCATGGTACAAAACCAGATGGCTTCAGGGTATTGAGTGGCATAATCTAAAATAACCAGAATGTACTGGTGCCCTCTGGAGGATTTCAGTAATGGTCCCACTAAATTCATACGGTCAAATGGTGTTTCTATTATGGGAAGAGGAACTAGGGGACTATGAAAATGCCTGTTTAGGGGGAGTCTGTTGGAATTCTGGGCAGGAATTACAATGCTGGGACATGTCTCCATAAACACCTGGCCAAAAAAACCTTCTCAACACTCTCTCACATGTTTTTTCTATTCCCAGATGATATATGATATATGATATATGATATCTATTCCCCCTAATATATGTCCATGAGCCAAATCAAGCACTGTCTTTTTGAAAACAGCAGGTACCCACAATTATTCAATCCTATTTTATCAACTGTGTACAACAAATCATTCTTCATCATAAAATAGGAATAACTGGAAGGCATCTTTTCTGCATGTACAGGGATCCCATTAATGACCATTTTCTTTGGGATGATATAGGTTGAGATCCTGTGCTTGCACCGTCCCAAAATTAGTGGAGATTATTTTAAAATCCGGTAACTCCATGTCCTCAAGCACTGGGTGTACTGATAAGGCCGTCACTACTAGTGCAGGTATTGGGTTCTTTCTGATCAACACCCACCCCTGGGTCACTGCAGGTACTAAGCCCAGGAGCGTTAAGATCCTCTGTATCATTACAGTGTCCTATGAAAACGTTTATAGGTGGCTTAAAGACTACACCAGTTTTCCCCTTAGGTGGTAGGATTGTGGTTGCCTGCTTTTGGATCGGAGGATGAAATCCTCTTTTCGGAATTTTGGTAGCTGATTCCAATGAGTCCTGGTTTGTCCACAATTTTGAAAAATTTGGGAAATATCACCCCAGAATGACATCATATGGCATGTAGGGTACAACGCCTACCTGACAATCAAGAAGTAGGCTTTATACACATCTATCTCTAGGTAAGGGGCGATGAACCCTGCCCATTGTTCATTTGGCCACCCTTCTCTTTGGCCATTCTCTCAAACGTGGTCAGATATGCCTCTTTGTTATCCTGTGGAGTCATCTTCTGCAGGAAGTGTTTTTAGTATATCTGTTGTACCACCGGCTGGGGTTGTTGTCCAATCATGGAGGCAAGCTCATGGAGGCCAGTTTCTTAACTCTTTAGTGACTTTTTCTTGCTCCTCCCACAGCAACTGGTTTGTGGTGTGGTGGATCTATAGCACCTCTTGATGCATCCGCATTGCATCTTGATGCGCCTTCTCCTGGACCCGGGTTGGCTCCTGCTAGGCCATGACAGCTTGTCTCAGTGCCTGTGGAACTGCCTCCATTTTGCTTTCCCCGAATATTTGTTGGGTTTTTCCAAGGTTATGTTTGTGTTGTCTGTTTGCTTCTTTTATAGTGCTGGTCTTTACCCTTGATCCCATACAGGTGTGCAGACATAAATCTATCCTGGGTAGAGTAGTTTTCGGTGGGCGACTGTTTTGTGAAGTGTAGGACCAGAGTCCTAACAAAGTCTCCGCCCACACGTGGCTCCCGTTCTGGACCCTGCCCTGAAGTTTATCACAATATGTATATATTTCGTCACTGTAAAATCTGGCATCAGTGGAATGTGATGTGAACCTGGGTGGGTAGGTGGGTGGGTTGGGGGATTAAAGATGCTACTGGGCTTTATAGCCCTTTTCTGACTACATAATCAGGTTTCATGTAAAAGAGTCGGCTCAGTGGAGAAACATGAAAGAATCGGCCTTTCTCTCCATCACTGGGTAACACACATTCTCCTTTACATGTATTTATTTAGCAGGTACTCTCATCTAGAGAAAGGCCACCATGGCAAAGAACAATAGGTGGTAAGGGCCAAATTAGGGAATCCGCAGTGTCTGCCAAATCAGCTTTCAAGACCTGTACACAATGTATTGACAACATGGATAAAAATAACAATGCCCAGCTAGGGTGAAACTAGACCAGGATTAAGGTTAGGGTTAGGAGGAAACTAGGTTAGGGTTAGGGTTAACTAGCCTGTTTTACACAAACCCGATCTTCACCATTATCCACTTTGTGTTCATTTACACAAATTAAAACAAAGACACTAGTACTGTTTTTAAGGCTGATATGACATTCCATCAGTTTGGATATTTATGTAAAAATGCACAGAATCTGTGATTGTCATTCTGTGCCAATGTGACTTTATAGCTGGAAGCTCCTTCTACCTCTGAGCGATATAGTGTCAATCTACCGCTAGCTCCTCCTCTTCCCCTTAGTGATGTGTTTTCATGTAGGTACACGCATCTCTCGCTCTCTCTCTGTTTCTCTCACTCTCATACTCTGTCTGCACACATTTGAGAATGTTATGCAATGTTTATTTTAAGCCAGAATTTCCTCAGAACCAAAAGTCCATGTTCAAGTTTAATGGGGATTACATTTTTGTCCAGATCTATACTCTCTCTACGTCTCAGTCAAGAGGAGACACAACCTCACTAGTGTTGTAGCTCCAGGGGTAAACCCATAGCTTCCGTGATGGATGCAGACCCAGTGATTAGCAGGCATTATTTCCCAGTTTAATGTATATTAATGTGACGGCATATGTTTTTCAAAATCAACCAGGATTTTCCTGCTAAATTATATCTTATTCCTACCATAGTGCTGCTACCATACCATGTAGAGTAGAAATGGGACACCTGGAATAGTTCAGCATGGAATAGAAAAAATCCCATTGTGATTTTTGTTATTAGTGGGGATAGTTATACCTTAGTGTTTTCACGAAGTTATTTGTGACAATGACAATGCAAAAGTTTGACTATTTGTTGCTGTAGAAGATCTCCATAAGGCTTATATAATTTTTAGATCATTCATGTGAGGTGTGATGTTAATTTCCCTTCTACCTTCTCCCAGTCCTCCTCAAAAGTGTTGACACTCATATTGTCAATTAGTCAATTATTGTCAAGGACAATGTGGTATACAGCATGAAGACCTGCCCTAAGTCAGCTTTGGAACACATCCAGGCTGACCCTGACTTGTCCTCCGCTTCCCAGGTCAGCCCTGACTGTCAGGCCAACAAGAAGCTTGTCCTGGACCAGGCACACCCTGGTGTGCTACAAAGTGATGCCAGAACCCAGGAAGCAGAAGGCCAGTTTACAGCTTGTGATTGATATAATATTCACTAAACACAACACAAGCTGAAGGTTTTAGGAAAATGTCCTTTCGACTAGGAAATCAAAATAAGCTTTTTAGCTCTTAACTACAAAATAATAACATAACAAGTATTTGATTACAAACACATAACCACACTGTACATAACCACACTAGGCTATGGGTGTGGTCTCCCTGTTAGCATGCCATTTGGCTCTAACTAGCCTTGGCGTGTCCTATAGCAGTCTGAGGGAAGGTCTCCAGGCCGTATGCCACAGAAAATGAGAGATCTCAGTGGTAATGAATGGTTTATGAGCTGCACTACTTTCTAGTTCTTGTTCTTGGTAGAGAAATGTCCCTGTGATAAGACAGGCCAATGAATGCTGAGGAGGATGCTCTAGAGGACAAGCTCAGCCAATTAATTCTGAGGAGGATGTTGTTGAGGACTAGCTGGGCCAACAGAATAAAGCCATTGAAAATATTTCAAAGGTTCCTCAAACACAGGGAGAGTTTTGGTTATGTGTCTCAAAGAACAGAGAAGATCTGAAGGGTTGTTGAATAATGGAATAGTATAACAGCAGTCTTGAGGTGACAGTGGAGTGCTGAGTGACTGGACAACCTATGAAGTATCTTCAGGAGATCCTCATCACCTCAGGAGAACCTTCGTACAGTCACAAAGTCTACCATGGGAAGGCTGTGCTTTTGGGAGGGCCACAGGGCCTGTCATGGAAAGACTGTGCTTTGGGGAGGGCTACAGGGCCTGTCATGGAAAGACTGTGCTTTTGGGAGGGCCACAGGGCCTGTCATGGAAAGACTGTGCTTTGGGGAGGGCCACAGGGCCTGTGATGGGAAGGCAATGTTTCGGGGAGGGCCACAGTGACCACGTTGGGGAGTATATGATGGAAAAGGGTATTGAAAGTAATGGAACAAAAACAACAATTTGAATGATTGTCATGTCAGAGTGGAGAGCGAGACAGGAGCATGGTGGTAGGATAATCTTCTGTGTGATGTCGATAGGCCTGATTGCAACGTCTGGAACAATCTCCTTCACTAAAAGCAGACTATAACACACAGAGAGACAGGCTACAACGAGCTTTCACTTCCTGTCAGATTACTTCACACGCTGACATCGCTTTTGATCTTGGAGAGTCAGGTGCCGCCTAATCCGACCCCTGTCACCCACTCTGCTTTCAAGAGCCCTTATTCGAGTGCTCAAGCGGAAAGCCATCTTTGTAATGGAACTTCAGTCCCTCAGACCAGGGAGATTGGCAATTGTGTGTGGGTGAGCGCGTGTATGTGTGATTGTGAGTGTGTGTGGGTGTGTGTGTTTGTGTGTGAACAAAAACTCAACTCGACTCGTTAACCCCAGAGGGAGAAAATCATTAAGCAACGTGGCACACCATCACCCCGGGTGTCTGGGCTAATGTTTGAACAGCCCCAAGGGAGATTACAGATTTACAATCAGCCCTACTTAACTAAAATAGCTTCTCCACACCACTTCTGTGTGATGCTCCAGGTTGATTGTTGATTTGTTCAATCCTAGCACCACTACCTCATTTGCCCAGACCCACTGATTTATAGACACAAACTGATTTGAACAGGTCCAAAACATACATGTGCATTTAACTTTACAAATTTACAATTTTTTAAAAGTATTCAAATAGTTTCTGTTTATCAATATAGCATGTATATTTACCTTTACGTAACATAGCCTACATTTACTTTCACATACTGTACATATACATTTGAAGGAAACATTCAGATTAATGACCGGTCTCCTGACGGCCTGTGCTGGACACACAGGTCCTGCAAACAAATGTTACCTGTAACTGCTGATCAGTCCCATATATAGTAGTTTTGGTCCATTCCTCCTTACAGAACTGCTGCAACTCTGTGATATTTCAACTGGGATAAGATCTGGACTTTGACTTGGCCATTGCAAACGCAAAGTTTCATCTGCTTTAGCCATTCTGTAAATTTACTTTTGTGTTTAAAATATTTAACTTGCTCCATGACCCACCTTTTGGTAAGCTTCTGCTCGTGGACAGCTGCTCTGACACTCTCCTTTAGTATTTTGTGTTACAATCCAGAATTAATGGTTTTGTCAATGAATGCAAGCCCTGAAGCTGATAAGCAACCCAAACCATGATACCCTCACCACCTATCTTCAAACATAAGATGAGCTTTTGGAAGCGTCTGGTTTTCACCGAACATAATGTTTCTCATTTAAGCCAAAATGTTCCATCTATGACTCATCTGCCCACATAAGTTTCTTCAAAACCTAGATCATCCAGGTTGTCTTTTTGCAAACTTTAGGTGTGTGGCAATGTGTGGCAGTAGTCTCCTCTTTGCTATCCTCCTAAACACATCATTGTAGTTCAGTCTTCTTCTGATGGTGAACTCATGAACTTTGGCATTAGTCAATACAAGAGGGCCCTGTATCCTTAGCCCGGGGTTCTTTGTGACCTCCTGGATTATTGTGCACCATCCTCTGAGTGATTTTTATTGGATGTCTGCTCCTGGGAAGACTAATATTGGTCTCTTTTTTGAGATCCTCAGGAATCTTGATTGATCCAGAAACATGATGCACTTCCACAAACCTGTGAGGTGAAGACCAGACTCTGATGATGTTTATTTATGTTTTCTATATAGGTTTTTTACAGTGTCTCTGTAGAAAGAATCCGATGATGGAAGCGTTGAGATCGAAAATGCAATGGTTGTTTATTATGGAAACTAGCTTCTGGAGATACAAAACTAATATGAAAGAAAAAGACAATTTTTTCGCACAAACTAACAGCAAAAGATCTGTCCTGTAATGAGATGGGTTCGTGGATAAGACTTCATCGCTGGTTGTATGGTTGCATCTTCACTCACGACTTTCGCTTCTGCCTCTAAAAGGTCTGCTTGGTCTGGCTAGCAGCGGTGATCTACCGGAGGTGTCTGTGCAGTGTCTGTGTAAGACTCCTCCTTTTTTGTTTGTTAAAGGAAGGTAGTTTCCTTCCTTTAATTTCCTCCCTCCTTTTTTGTTTGCTATTACCATTAATTTTTTTATATGGGTTTATGTTTTACACAACCAAACTCACTTCCAATTGTCATTGCATTCATTGAAACACCCGATTAATTAAACCCCCTTCATTAAACTGATCAACCTACAGGTTCACAGACTTAAATCACATAAAACAGTTCAATGTTGTATAATTTAGCTTTTTTGTTTAATTAGGTACTCTTTCTGTTATATTTTAACAAATATTTACTCACATTTTAGGTTGAATTTATGTAGAAATACAAAATTTCCTAAAGGGTTCACAAACTTTCTCTCACCACTGTACATACATATTTTTTTTATCTGAAGAATTTAATAAGAAAATAAAAGAACATTATTCTCCAAAATATTAAAATTTCTGCCAATCATTCAAGCACCTTATTCAGGTTTTGTCAATCATAAAAGGATCTTGTTCAGGTTCAGACTCATGTTCCTATCAACCTTTATGCTGCCTTGTTTCTTTTCACCTAAAGCCTGTGTACTAGTTTGAGCATTAAGTGAGCTCAGACCCACACACAAAAACAGAGTGTCGGTTCAAACAACTTTGGTTGTCTCTCCATTCCCCGTCACATGAGGACAACTGGTGTCTGAAAACCTAAATCTGTGTTATTGATTTGCTTAACAATCCAGAAATACACTATTCACTACAACTCCCCACAACCTTTGCTGGGAATTCATCCATTAACACTCAGCCTTTTTCATGCCATCCTTTGTAACGCAATCCATTGCTGCAATTGGGCTTCAACTGCTGAAGAGGGCACCATCTGTGAAAGAGCTCGTTCTGGATGTGGCTTCCTGTCTCTTTCAGGTCAGTGGATATTCTATATGGAGGCAGAGACAGTTTAAAGGTGTTTCTACAAATGCGGAAAGAGCCTGGACATTTAAATTCCTGGACATGATTTGAGACAAAAACACATATTACAATATTCTGATATTCCATATATTAATTTCAATTGGTTCCTAAAATCTCACATAATATCGGAGTTTTGGAAAGTAATTTCAAATTCATATTTATTGAGATAAATCCAGAGTTTTTTGTACAGGCCAACAAAATTGTGGAAATTGCCTCATGTATACCTTTTTTCTCATAGATGGGGGGCCGAGTATTCAATGATAGCCATCGAACATTTAGACATCAAACTGCTCTTAAATGCTTTAAGAAAGACAAATAATTGCTTAGACAAGCTGAAACAAAACTTCAGTCGCAGAGTCTTCTGGATCACCCCTTGGGTAAAAACTGATCGGGACAGGGGTAGAGGTGGTTAAGAGAGCATATAATTAAAAACTCTACACATTACAGGCATTTTCTTTAACTGTACCCCATTAGTATTTTTTTAAGTCTAATATATATATTGATTAAATCTCGAGATTAAGCTCATTGCTTGGCCGGGTCAAAACTGCTAAAAATTGAATAATCACGGCTTTAAGTTCAGGAAGAACGTTCAAAGACATTCCACCACCTAGAGAAAAAAATACTTTTGTTTTATTGTCATGGCAACCTACGTGGGGATTCAACTCTCAACCATGACGCGGATGGGGCGGGGGTAGTGCAAAGTGCGCTTTTTTTGTTTAGAAATGCTGATGTTGGAATTGACGAAAATTGAGTAACGGAAAATTGATGGTGGTATGCAGTTTTCTGTCCCAGTTAACTACGCTTAACTATTCTTACAAGTAGTGTAAGAAAAAACAAATGCACAGCATACGAAACGGCGATTGTAGAGGGAAGCTAAAACAAGGCGACGTTATGAAATTAAAGGAAGGAAACTACCTTCCTTTAACAAACAAAAAAGGAGGAGTCTTACACAGACAC
>JAOVYW010008229.1:2299-41546 GCA_025775045.1 Hiodon tergisus
GTGAACATCTGATTGGGCTTCCCTATATTTCCTTAGCAGGACGTGAACATCTCCTTGTTCCCTTTGCCAAGTTTTAGCTCCTTTGTTCTCTCTATTGCCACATAATAAGAACCAAAGTGGGTCAGGAGAACAGGTGGCAGCTGTTGTGAAGTTTTTTTTTTATTGAAGCTTACTTGTCGTATTAACTTGTAATTATTGGTCTTGTAGTTTCTTCTGAGAAACGGCCACTGGCGTTGTGGCTCTGACGCACGTCTGTGAGTAACGGCTCACACGCCCACCTGTGTCTCCCCGCTCTAGGGCTACATGACCAGAATGAGGGAGGACGGGGTGCCGGACGACATGAAAGGGAAGGACAAGATTGTTTTCGGCAACATCCACCAGATCTACGACTGGCACAAAGAGTGCGTACTCCGTTAGCGGGTCTCTCGTTTGTCGCGGCGCGCTTTCGCCGTTGTGACGTCAGCTGTTTGGGCTAACGTTTTCTCCATCTCAGCTTCTTCCTGGGAGAACTGGAGAAGTGCCTCGAGGACCCCGATAGGCTGGCGCCCCTGTTCGTCAAACACGTGAGTTGTCGCATAATATACCGGTGCCGGCTCAGATACGGGGATTAACACTCCCGCTCTCTAGTTTTTAACGCTTCGGTGTTAATGCCTAGCGAAAGATCGTCGATGACGCTACGATCACTAAGGCGTTAATTTAGAGTGGCGTAGATTGATGAGTGCTCATTAATAGTAACAGATGTCCTAGAGTTTTTGCAAGCAAATATTTGAAAGCAGTGCAGCAGTTTGTCCCCCTGCAGCTGTTTGAAGTGATAATTGATCGCTTATGCGGCCTTTCAAACCGATACAGCGGTTAAAACGGGGGAGAAAAAAAAAAAAACCCTGCTGCTCCAAATTGGTTTTCGATTTGAGATTCGGCCCGTTCCGAAGAGGGCGAAATGAACTGTGCTGCTGCGTTGGGCAGAAAAAAGCATCTTAATAATCAATCACCCCCAATATGAAGGAACACCCAGACATGTACTGTCCTGCCAAAATGTGCCCCACCTTGCCTACGCCTGCGTCTCGGTCTCCGACAGGTGGTGTCTGGGTGGAGTTGGAGCCAGCAGTTATTTAGCACGATTAAAAAAATTGAATAATACGGTATTGTATATACTGCAGGAGCAAAGACTGCCAAAGATGATCATTCCAAATGTAAATTAAATTCACAGCTGGTGTTGTTTTGTTAATGTTGTTAATTTATGTAAGAGCGCCTTAGTGTCCATTTATAGATTTGAAAGGTTTGAGGCCTAAAGATTAAGCCTGGTTAAACTCTATAATATGATGTTGCAGGAACTGCTGTATCAAAACTTACTGCAGTACCGAATCAAGGGATTGATTCCTTTTCCTGTGTAGAAAAGTATTTTTCAGTAAGAGCCTCATTGTACCAGTGATTCACCTCTCTTACTCAAGGCACATATGCCGTGTATGAATCCTGGTCAAGATGAATACTCCTTTGTTTGTGCACAAAATTGTATTGTTCCTGGTTGATATATCTGGTTTATATTTTTTCCCCCACATGTCTCTGTGTGCAGGAGCGGAGATTACACATGTACATCATCTACTGTCAAAACAAGCCCAAATCGGAGCACATAGTTTCAGAGTACATCGACACTTACTTTGAGGTGAGTGCAACAGACAGCCTTCGGCTGAGCAGAGCCCTGGGTTAACACATCATCGTCGTCATCCTTAGTCTTAAGATCTACAACCGTGATAAAGAGACACAACGCAACCACAGCGATGCTAACGTACCTCTATCTGGGCTTCCCTCCCCACCCGGTGTCTCCCTTCCAGGACCTTAAGCAGTGCCTGGGTCACCGGCTGCAGATCACGGACTTGCTGATCAAGCCAGTTCAGAGAATCATGAAGTATCAGCTCCTGCTGAAGGTTAGGTGTGGAGTTTAATGTGTTCCACTGACCGTTTCCACGATAAATATCCAATATCTATATATTTTCCCTTTCTTCCCCCTTCCCCATGAAGGATATCCTCAAGTTTTCCAAAAAAGTTGGCATCGATTCAGTCGATTTAGAGGTAAGTCAGTAAATCCATTTCTCGTTAATATAGCCCTCATAGCCTAAGCAATGACCCATCAACCAGCAAAAGTCGTGACAGGCAAGCCATTGGTCATGCGTGGAATAAGATGTCCGTTTGTTAAAAGCACATTACGCTGTGCGCTGCTGTCATCTCTAGATGTTTTGTGAGGGGGTCTTCACTCTCCTGTGCATTGCAGAAAGCTGTGGAGGTCATGTGCATTGTACCGAAAAGATGCAACGATATGATGAATGTCGGGCGACTTCAGGGGTTTGAGGTAAGACTTCCTGATATGTCCTTGGATACCATGTTAAATAAGCATTTAAATGCTGGAGGGGGCTCTGTGAAATAAGTGTGGTGTCAATGGGGGCTTGCGTATTTGTTTTACCGTGTTCCGTCCTCCATACCGGGACTGTAGAAGTGTCCGTTTTCCAACCTTCTCCGTCTAGGGCAAGATTGTAGCCCAGGGGCGGCTCCTTCTGCAGGACACTTTCCTGGTCTCGGATCAGGACGGCGGACTCCTGGCCCGGATGAAGGACAGACGGGTCTTCCTCTTTGAGCAGATTGTCATCTTCAGTGAACCGCTGGACAAGAAGAGAGGCTTCTCCATGCCCGGCTTTCTCTACAAAAACAGCATCAAGGTACCGCTCTGCTGACGGCCTGGTCCATCTACCGTGAGATGTGCAGCGCACCGCAATTTGAATGTTTAAGATAGAAGAGCGTGATTTCTCCGTGAAGAAAAAATGAGGTCTATCGGACCTCTACCTACACGAGAGGTCTGATAGACCTAATTTTTTCTTCACGGAGAAATCACGCTCTTCTATCTTAAACATTCAAATTGCGGTGAGCGGGATTCCAAACTCACAGCTGACTCCCCACACTCCCCCTGCAGGTGAGCTGTCTGGGCCTGGAGGAGAACGTGGACGGAGACCCCTGCAAGTTCGCTCTGACCTCCAGGACCTCCAACAGCAGCATGGACACCTTTGTGCTGCATTCGCCCCACCCAGGAGTGCGCCAGGTGTGGGTCCTCCAGATCGGGCAGATCCTGGAAAACCAGCGCAACTTCCTCAACGGTACTGATGTCACACGATGTGCTGCCTTTGTGTCTGTGTGACCCAGCCATTTGTGTTAAACACTTGCGTATGACACAGTGCATCATTTTATGTATGTAATTAGATCGTTCAGTGTTTAACACTCTTTCCCATGTGTCTTTCTCTCCCCTGCCTTTAGCCTTGACGTCTCCCATCGAGTACCAGCGGAACCACGTTGGGAGCAGTGGGGCGTGCGGGCACAGTGGCGGCGGCCCGGCTCCGGGAGGGAACGTCCCAGCTGGCTCCCGCTCGCGTCCCTCCCGCATCCCCCAGCCTTCGCGGCTCCCGCAGCCAGTGCGCCACCTGGTCTCTGGAGCCCCGGAGCCCGAGGGGCCGGACAAGATGTCAGGTACGTCGGCCCGCCAGGACCCCGGCCGGGAGACCCCCAGGATAAGGGTGCCGGAGAGCCCGCGCGGGCCCAAGGACGTCCGAGACGACCCGCAGGCCCCCGTCCCGAGAGCCGCCGTAGGCCCCCTGAACCTGTGCAAGGCACGGTCCGGGGCCGTCTCCCCCCTGGCCTCGCCCCTCACCACCACCCCGGCCTTCCCCCCGGGCAGCCCGGTCCAGAAGGCCTCCCCGTTCTGGGGCGCCGTCCCGGCCTCCCCCGCCAGCCGGCCTGGCTCCTTCACCTTCCCCGGGGAGGCCGACTCGCTGGGCCGTCAGAGCCAGCGTCACTCCACCCACAGCAAGGACGCCGACCGAATGAGCACCTGCTCCTCGGCCAGCGAGCAGTCCGTGCAGTCCACCCAGAGTAACGGGGTAAGAGCCCTACCCAAGCCCCAGGCCTCCCCTGCGGCCTGGCCCGGCCTAGCCTCCTCTCCACCACTTCTTGTACTAACTCCAGCCGCTGACTGCACAACGAGGCCGGTCGTACTAAACCACTCTGACATGCATACGGGGAGCTCTCCTCCGACTTTAACCACTTTTGTTTCAAAGTTCCTACTAACCGCTCGGGGCTGCGGTTCTCCAGCACTAACTCCTAGCGGCTTCAGTAGACTCTCAGTCAGAGTGCTTTCCTGGTGCTTTGTGCCCTCCGTCGCACTAACTTCTCTCTGGTCACCTTGGGCTTCCCGGCTCCGCTCTGCCAGCTTCTGCCCCTCTCCGCGGTGCTCTTCGCTAGTTCCGTCAGCGTACCATTAGCACTCTTCCTGCCTTGACAGCGGTGGCCCGGATTTGTGTTCCGGTGTGGGGAATGGACTGATTGTCCGCTTGCTTTTTTGGCGCTTTGCGTCTGTTGGCGTCGGTTGGTATCGCTTGGCGCCATGCCTCTCTCTCTTTACCGAGCTCACCGTGCCGGACACAGTCCTCTCTCTCTAGCTCTCGCTCCTGAGGGGCGGGGGTTCCCCGGTGGGGCTCGGTCTCGCTCCTGAGGGGCGGGGGTTCCCCGGTGGGGCTTTGCCGCTCCCTTCTGCACTTTGCCGCTCCCTTCTGCACGCAATCAGCTCACTATCCGCCTCTTCTGAATTTCCTCTTCGGTCCTTTCTGCCTTTCAGTGGTGTCAGCATGTCCGTCGCCCTGGGAGACGTCCTGGCGGATGTTCCTTCAGCCATTTTTTAGCGTACATCGTATGCCATATGGGGGAAAATGACAGCTCAGTCGCTCAAATTTATAACAAAGAATTATGCACTCTATGCAACTTATTGGTTTCCCAGTTTTAATTAGCGTAATGTGTCTTGGGTAACGTTTTCCAAGTTTTAAATTAAGTCTTGGAACCAGGTCAAATGGATATTGCTTCAGTAAACGTCTCTTGGTATTTTCGCAGTGCTGAGTCTGCATATTAACAACAGGTGGGAGGGTATTAGGTTTCCCCCACATGTGTTTTATCAGAAGAAGGATCAAAAAAATTGTCCAATTTAGGGGGAATAAACATAATTTGCTTTAATGTTGGGCATGCACTTCCCACGTGTGTCAATCAGCCCACAAGACCTGGCAGCTTTGGTATTTTAGCCCACAAACTAATTAATACTAGTACACAGACCCCACCCCCTCTTGGGATTTTACTCTGTGGTACTAACTGAGAAATATAGATTGTATAGATGGCTTTACCGTTCTAATGCTGCGTTGCTTGAAACCCATTGACCCGGTTCTGTTTAGTGTGTGGTGGTTTTCACCACCGACGTTGGCGTGGCGCCACGCGGGCACGTACTGAGACGCCTTGCATTTAACCCCGCCCCCCCGCAGAGTGAGAGCAGCAGCAGCATCTCCACCATGCTGGTGACGCAGGACTACGTGGCGGTGAAAGAGGATGAGATCAACGTGTTCCAGGGCGAGGTGGTCCAGATCCTGGCCAGCAACCAGCAGAACATGTTTCTGGTGTTCCGCGCCGCCACCGAGCAAGGCCCCGCGGCCGAGGGCTGGATCCCGGGCTTTGTGCTGGGCCACACCTCCTCCGTCATCCCCGACCTCCCGGAAGGAAGCCTGAAGTAAGGGGCTGTTGTTTTTTATTTTGCCATCTCGTCGAAAGTCGGGTGAGGAGGGCGGCCTGGTTTAAGTGTGGTTTCTGGATGTCGCAGGAAGTCATCGTCTTGGCACACATCCCTACGCATCAGGAAGAAGTCGGAAAAAAGAGACAAGGAGGGAAAAAAGGAGAGCAAGCTTGAGAACGGATACAGGAAGTCCCGAGACGGCTTGGCAAATAAGGTTTCTGTAAAGGTAAAGGGTCGCTGCCTGTGTCTGATATGCCATACACGGCTTAAGTCATTTATTTCCCTTTTTGAGCGATCTGGCGCTAATATGATGGTTCTGATATACTTTCAGCTTCTAAATCCCAACTACATTTACGATGGTAAGTTCAGTTTTTTTTTTTTTTTTTTTTACATTTCTGTACCAGAGTCGCTGTAATCCAGAATTACTGTTTGCATGTGAATGGTGGGGGGGTTAGATACTAGAAAATGAACTGTGAAAATGTGTGAGCTGAACTGAGTAAACTCTGATTCCCACCTGAAACCCCGTCTCTCGCTCTTCCCCAGTTCCCCCAGAGTTCCTCGTTCCCCTGAGCGACGTCACCTGTGACAACGGCGAGAGCGTCACGCTCAGGTGTAAGGTGTGCGGCCGTCCCAAAGCCGCCGTCACCTGGAAGGGACCTGACGAGAATACTCTGAGTAACAACGGCCATTTCAGCATCGCCTGCAGGTAACGCAGACGTCATCCTGCCTATACTCAATCATCTGCTGTTTACCTGTATTCCAAAAATGGATATGAGTCAGAAGGCTTCTGCTGATTAATCAAATGAGGATCCTGTAACAACAGTGTGTTCTGGATCTCTGTTTGGGTTGTTATGGACCTATTTTCTCCAAAAACTCCAAAACATACGGTGTCATTATGCCTGCGTGATGCTTGATTGACCAATAGAAAATTACATTAAAGAATGTTTTTATTCATTTTATCTTTAGTTAAGGTTACAAAGTAAATTTATTTAAAAAAACAAAAACCATTGTGTGTAGATTTTTCAACTCTGGATATGAAGTCAATAGCCTTGACTGTAGTTGGGCAGCGCTGCGCTAGTCCACAGTGAAATGTTCAGGTCTAAAGCCTGCCCTCCTCGACCACAGTGACACCGGAGAGGCAACCCTCCGCATCGTGGGTGTGTCCTCGGAGGACGACGGTGTGTACACCTGCGTTGCCACCAACGACGTGGGTACCGTCTCCTCCTCCGCCAGCTTACGAGTATTAGGTGGGTGTGCCCGGGACTCGACTCGTTTAACACGATTTAATCGTGTTAAATTTAACTAGAGAAAAGCATGTGTATTGTGAGCATGGATATGCTAATTTGCTAACATGCTGATTTTTCACTGAGCCTGTCCAGTCTAATTGAGCTGCTCCCCCGAGGGGTCAGGAGGTCATTTCCTTAAATTGCTGTATGTACTGACTGGGATGGGTTTTATTTTTTCCAGGTACTTCCAGCGACGGAATGAAAGTCACGTGGAAGGACAACTTTGAGTCCTTCTACACTGTAATCGCGGAACTGGGCAGGTAAACACCTGATGAAGTCTGGAGGCATTCCTTTCTGTATAGAGCTGTATGGTTTGAGAGGTCAGTGCACCCCTGCCTGTCATAACCGCGCGCGTCCTCCCCCCCCCCCCCCCAGGGGCAGGTTCTCTGTGGTGAAACGGTGCGACCAGAGGGGGACCAAGCGAACGGTGGCAGCCAAGCTGGTCAACAAGAAGCTGATGAAGCGCGACCGGGTGACTCAAGAGCTGGGCATCCTGCAACGCCTACAGCACCCCCATCTGGTCAACCTGCTGGACACCTTTGAGACCGCTGCCAGCTACGTCCTGGTCCTAGAGATGTACGATCATCTGCTTGCACGGTCACACACACACGCACGCACAAACACGCGCACGCACAGATATGCACATGCACGCACAAACATGCACGTGCACACGCACAGACATGCACACGCGCACATGCACGCACAAACATGCACACACACACAGACATGCACACACATGCGCACGCACGCACAAACATGCACACACACGCGCAGACATGCACACGCACGCACACACATACACATGCACACACACACGCACATGCGTGCACACATGCACACGCACGCATGCACACGCACGCACGCACGCAGATGCACGCACTCACAGAAACTCAGACACTTTCTAGACCGCTGTAAACCTGTAAGTACAGTATGGTACATGTGCTTGATACTCTGTTAGGTATTCTCTTTCTCACTCACACATGCACAAGACCCACACACACTTGATACTCATTTACGCTTTCCCACACACTCACAAAAAACTCCTGAGATAAATAATATGACAGGCATTATCTTCCCAGACACTTATCCTAATTACAGTTCCCCTTTAACGGCGTAATAACTCATTCTCTGATGTCATTGCTATTAATTTGGCCATTGGTGGTGCTTTTTACTACGGGTTTCCACAGAGAGGTTTCACATCTGCAGTGTCCACTCTCTCCCTCACAGGGCTGACCAAGGCCGTCTGCTGGACTACATCGTGAGCTGGGGAAATCTCACTGAAGAAAAAGTGGCCCTCTACCTACGGGAAATTCTAGAAGCTTTACATTACCTGCATAACTGTAGAATAGCCCACTTGGACTTGAAAGTGAGTCTGAATTAATAATTCAAATTCATGTTATTTGGTGTCTGTCTCTTGACAATGAATTACACAGATATGCCCGATTGTGTCATGTATCAGTGAGTTCTGAGAGATTTTCCCATTATATATCCCACTGTTGAAAACAGTAACAGTGGCACCTGTGCTGAAAGCTAAGTCCATCAGATGGTTTAGTAAATTGCATTAAATGTATTGCAGATTTTTCCCTTCAATGCTACTGCATACCAAAATTGTTCTTCAGAAATTTCACTGATGATCTGGGTAATCTGGCAACACACACTCAGTAGCCCTGCCAATTAACAATGCAAACATAGCAGCTGATAATTTATAAACATGAAAAAAAGATAAAATACTTTCTCGTCTGTCATCTATCAGCCTGAGAACGTGCTGATAGACCAGGTCTCTGCCCAGCCGACGGTGAAACTTGCAGACTTTGGGGACGCAGTCCAGATGAACAGTACCCACTACATCCACCCGCTGCTGGGCAGCCCTGAGTTTGCTGCCCCTGAGCTGGTCCTAGGTGAGCCGGCCGCGATGGCCTCCGACATCTGGAGCATGGGTGTGCTCACCTACGTCACCCTGAGTGGGGCCTCGCCGTTCCTGGACGAGAGTATCGAGGAGACTTGCCTCAACATCTGCCGGCTGGACTTCAGCTTCCCGGACGACTACTTCCAGGGCGTCAGCCAAGCAGCCCGGGATTTTGTGTGCCTCCTGCTGCAGAGCGACCCGTCCCAGCGCCCCCTGGCCGCTGCCTGCCTCCAGGAGCCCTGGCTGCAGTCAGGGGTGGGGCGCCACAGCGCGGAGTGCCTAGACACCTCCAGACTAATCTCCTTCATTGACCGGCGCAAGCACCAGAATGATGTTAGGCCCATTAGTAGTATCAAGCCCTTCCTGCATAGCAGACTTCTTCCCAGGGTATAACCTCAAGAGGGATGAAAAGCTCCGCTGAAAAAAAGGAAATTTATATATATATATATTTATATATATATATATATCTCGCAAATGGAAACAAATGATCTCATTCTCTTTCACCTGCCAATGGAAACTTTACCCTGTAGTCTTCTGCCAAACGGATCTCGAGAAACCTGGTGGTCTCGGACCAATGGAGACTTGTAACCCGAGGTTCTGGATCGATTGTAACCCAAGGATTCCTGCGGTCCTTAGCCAGTCTCCTGCTGCTGACTGGTTCTGATTCTGATCAAAATTTCAAAACTGAATAAAATCAATCAATAATCGATAGATCGAGGATTTCTTTCTCCACAACTAAGGCCCCTTTTGCTGTATGGGAAATGTATAACTGCACAAAAAGCAGAACTTTTTTTTGGAAAAAAGTGATGCAAATATGACACTAGCGTGGAGGACAACCTTGATTTTTCACCTTGACCAGAGAGGGAAAAAAAATGTGTTGTTTTGTTTTCTTTGCATTTTGACAGTATTCAATTCAGGTTGCTTGGATTGGAAAAGTTTTAGCAAAATACCTTTCTTAAACGACAATGTATAGAACAGAGGGGAAAAAATATGAAGAAACAAAGTGTTTGTCTTCAACTTTTCAAGAGCAGATTATAAAAAAAGACAAATATGGGGCAAAAAGCTAATGAAATGGAGCGTTCGACTGAAACATTGCTACTCTACTTTCGGAAAAAATGGAGTACTCAAATCTGACGCATTGCTACTCTAGGTAGGACGAAATAGCTTCCAAAACCTTGAGTTAAAATTTGACATCTAATGCTTGGTTGAATCATTTCTAAGTAAAATCAGAGATTTTTAATTGCCTTGCTTATTTATTCTGGATCCATTTAAAAAAAAAAACCATGCCACAAGTAACAATACAGATTTTAAGTGCTGCAAATACAACTTCCATTTTAAAAAAAGACAAAAAAAAAAATTCATTTTTGCTTTTACTAGAACAAATTGTGTTGCTGAGATTTAAGATGTATAAGCCTTACTTTGTATATAGACTGTATCAGCCTTCTGCAGTTTTTCTTTGAGGCTCGCCGGATAGGCTCGTCCTTGAGACGGGAAGGGCGAACCTGGCCAATAGGAAGAGATGTCGCGCGGCAACCGCGTCCGAGTGGCAGCACGGGGTGCCTGTCGGACGGCAGAGCAACAAAGGAAGATGATTTACTGTAAATGCACTCGTTGTATGTTACGTTTTTAACTCATATCATGTGCAATGTTGCGGCTTTAACATTTTATGCAACTATTTATGAAGACATCTGTTGTACCTGTAATAAATATATAGAAAAGCACGTGCTTGGTACTGCAAGTTCTGCTGTTTATTTCTGTTCCCTTTGACACTGTTTTACCGCAGTATTCAGTATTATTTGCCCGAAACCCAAGGGGGGTGTTCTACAGATGGTGAAAACGATATCATGGCATGGCACTTATGCTTTGTGTTTTTATTTTATTTTATTTTTTGGTTATTCTCGCTGTTTAAAAACATTGTAAGCAGTGTACCAAAGTTTTCCTAGCTTTACCTATTTGTGTCCCTTTTTTAAATTTGAGACATTTTGCAATCTTAAGTTATAGAAGCCATTTTTGAACCGATTAAGAAACGATGTTTACATTTGTTGGCCCGTGGCTTTATTTATTTATTTGAAAACATATTTAGCTAGGTTTACACCTAATAGTTGTTAATACACTTTTCATCAATTCCCATAATTTTGGAATTTTCCTGCAGCTGTTGCCAGTCGACTGTAACTCGGATTCATTTGGGAGTCTCAACGTCCTCAAGAGGCGTGTGTTTTTGCCACGACATGTCAGTGGGTGGAAAATGAATCCCTTGATATCATAATGTTCATATGAAAACATGTATCGCATTATTAGTGAATTTCCGTGGATGTTCCTTGAAGATCTGAACGAGCTTCTAGGATTTGGAAAAGAGCTACTCGCACTAATGGTAGTTGAGGTGTGTGTGTGTTTGGTCTTAGCTGCTACAGAAAAGTAATAAACTTTACATAAACGCGTAGGTCCTCTTCTAAATAATTTCCATCTTGATATTCTGGCAGATGCGTAGGTGCCAGTCAAGGGGAAGGAGAGGGCTCTGTGAGTATGAGAAACGCTTCTAACCTGGTCGGTTAACAGACGCAAGCTCACCTCTACACTCCCGTATCGTGTCGTCTTATTTATTCGTCATTGTAAAGCTGTACAGAAACTGAAACACGTGGGACTAGGTGTTTTTGTTCCAACCCATCATGTTTTATATATATATATATATTATCATTTTAATTTTTTATTTGATTTTGCTTTCTTTTTTTCTTTTCTTTTTTTAACTTTTGCATGTATATTTCTTTGTACAGAAACCATAAGTGTTTACACGATATGTGCTGTAAATATTTTTATTTTACCATCAGTTATTTTGGAATTAAACGTACGGAACATACTCCGGAGTACTCTCATTTGTTTCATCGTTGTGTTTAGTTTTATGGTACTCGTCACGTTTTGTCACGGACCGGTGGTGGGAGTCCCTGTGTTTTCTATCGAAAGCTGATGTCATGGTTTGTGACGTTGAATTGTTTCTGGACCGGAACCATACAGTAAGAAAACCACTGTGCTACTTTATACATGAAATGACAGAAAATTAAGGAGCTTTTAGGATAAAATTTTCTTTAAATAATCAAAAAATATTTGTCATATTCTCATATTACTCTCATAGTACTGCTGTACCGGCACATAATATGTGGATCTAGAGAAAGTGGGATAATTTGTATGCACAGGTATGTGTACTATTAGCCTGGAGGTTAATGTAAGCGGATTTGCTGCAAATTGGTGCTTAGAGGTACGTGCATATGCACACCTGGCGTGGAAGTCGAGCGTCACGTAAGGTGAGTATAATTATAGTAGGCATGCTACCGATTTCAGTTGTGACTTTGCTTTGTAATACGGGTTATGTTCTTTATTTTGTTCCAGTGAAAACGCAAGAGGTCTTATGGGACAGAAGTTACCGGAAGAAGATTCCCTTATCATTCAACACTTTGAAGAGCAGACATCAAGGGAAATTATTAGAAACTAAACATGTTAAGTTATTTAATGTGATCTAGGCTAGTCATTTCGTTTCATTGATTTGCGCCAAAATTAATTTTGGGAGCCAGTGGCAGTTGTAAGAGCATATTTGATGCATCTGAAATGCTTACTGATTTAAGTATGCCCACTGTTTATTTCACATATCATGATTTATTGATATCAATGACTTTGTTTAGACGTGAGAGTTTTCTGTGTAGCTATATTTCGGGAAAATCATAGAAAACTCTTTTATAATATTAGCGTTCAACCCAAGCTAGCATCCCCGTGATCTAATTTCTACGTTGTAACTATAAAAGCTGAAACGCTCGAAAACGGGGATTTCATAAAATGTGGAGCTATTGGTAAGCACATGTAATTGTCTTCTTCGGTGATATTTCCCTAATTGATATTACCACTAGATGGCAGTAGTGACATGATAGTGGTCGTCCACTATCGAATAATACGTGCGATTTAAATGTACTTACAACTCAAATTTGAGTGTCTGCTACATTGACAATTCGGTATCTTAGAACGGACACCTCTGCCTCTATTCCATGCAGTCCTTCCCATGTGTGGCGGCCATAATAAAAGACGTTGAATGATTAGGAATTTCTCTTCCATCTGAGGTCCCCAGAGGTTGTGCTCAGGAGGAAGGTTTCGCCCCGAGGTGGCTCTGTAAAGTTCTTCGCTCTTGTTCCGTCTTGCAGGGACAAGTTCGGAGCAGATGCGATCGTCGATATTACTGGCTACACTTCCTTTTGATTAACTCTGCACCCAGGGGAAAATAATGCCAACTTTATTATAGGTTTATAAAAAAGGATTTAGCCCTGTGCCCCAAAGTGTTTCATAAATTAGCAAGATACCTTAACGCCTTATTGTTGAGGCTGGTGTGACAACATCCACGGAAGTTCAACTGAAACACTCAAATTGTGGCATTTTGCGTCTTGTGCTTGCTGAATGCCATGTGTTAGTAGATATTTTTGAATGGAATTGCAAAAAGTTTAAGTTTCTTGTTTGATTTTCAGTTTCATTATTCTGTGTGTGTGTGAGGGGTACATGCTGTAAGCTTATTGATATTACGTAATATGTTCTTTCTCTGAACATTCTGTTCCAACAGCTGACACAGGAAGTCACTGATTGAGATTCAGGAGTGTGCTTATTTTAGCCCCTAAGAAAACGACCTGCAGCTTGGAAGACGAATACCATCCACTTGTGGGGAAATTTAGAGCATTAACAGTTGGAACTTGCGAACAGCCAGGCATGACTTTAAGGCTGTCTGATAAAGCCTAATCCTTATGGCGTTAATCTGCAAGTGGGGGGGGGGGGGAATGGTCTCTTCCACGAAGGAGCCACAGAAAGGCACCCCCCCCATCCAAGCCTTCTCCCGACTAACTTACTGCAAACTGAGCCCAGATCAGATAAATGAAGCGCATTCAGAGGCTTGTCATGGCTTTTTCTCGAAGCGGGCGTCTCAGATTGGCCATCGCGATAAGTGATCTAATGTTCCCCTGAGCATTCCCAGCCACGAGTCCCCTCAGGGGAGCGGCCAAAGGTGACCTCCACCCCACCCCACCCCCCCACCCCCCTTTTTCCTGGGCTCCGGAGGAGCTTCAAAAGTTTCAGCCATGTCCCTCCTACCTCAAGCAGGGGTTGTGTAACAGAACATTCCAATGTCCCACGGGTTCTGGAGTGTGGGATTCGCTAGCAAAGGTAGTGTCCTGATGCAGAGCGTGGAGGGGAGAACTGGGAGGATTTCATTAAGAGAAAAGTTTTCCTGGTTTAGTGTTTTTTTTTTTTTTTGGAACGGATCCTTGGCCTCGGTTTGCCCCGCGCTTTTGGAGGAAGGAGAGGGGTGCGTCATCACGCCGTCCGCAAAGCGGCCGTGGCATCCTCCCGGGCCAGGGGGTTCTGATTGGAAAACAAAGGGAGGATGTGCCCCAGGGATGACTTCCTGTCCCGGGGAAAATCAGTGGGAAAGAACACAGCCGGGAAGTGCGTGAAAGGAGTCTGAGCCGGGCGCACTGAGCCGTTTCACCTCTCGCCCACAGACGTGGTCTCCCTGGCACTGCGTCCACTGGGAACGACCGAGATCGCCGGTCGTTTCTGCTGCTCTCTGCAGTTCAGGGCTTCAGTAAAAACAAGCCCTTCGTCAAATTGAAAAGGTCACTGCTGAAAGTCATCCATCTCCAATCGAGGTGGGGGAAAAAAAACCCATGCTCAATTTAAAGGGCCCACTTGGTAATATACGCTTATTGGCTCAGCTGACGCCATTGTCCACAGTAACAGCGTGTTTCATTGACCTTTTTACTCTCATTCAATAAACTGCATTAACCAGAGCTTTGGATGCACTAGGTAAGTTATTACAGGACGGTAAGTCAGGTGATGAATTGTTTGTTCAATGGCTGGTGACCTTGGAAATTACCCAAAGTAGCTTGAGAAACATAACTGGAGATCCAGATGGCGAAGACCTTCATATGGCTCCGTGAGATATAGTTTACCACTAAAGCGTAAATTGCCTCATATATGCAAGTTCAGCAAGGTTTAATCAAGATCACCATCAGGGTCGTTTTTGTGAGTGAAGAGGTCCGTTCAGCTGTTCAGCAGTTTAAGCTTTTAGGTCAGATTCTGAACAACAACAGAACTTTTGACAGGCCGATGTGTAGACAATGGGGCCGGGGTGAGTGTCAGTCGGCAGATGTATATTTAAGGTTCTTTGTAGAATTTTATGAATTTTTTTAATGAATTTAATGAATTCTTTGGTTGCTTTCAAGCTTCCAGTCAGCAGTAAGCCAGTGATGCCTTCCCTGTTGCCAGCTTGTAGTGATCACAGCTCTACTGTGATTTAGAGGCCATGCAGTTTTATAGAGGTGAAAAATAAATTGAGTGCACAATGCCTTTCTGGGCTCTGATATAAATAGATACAAATTGACTTATTTATTTTATTTTATGGCACACAGTAAAAACAGCGTGCAACAAAAGTGGCCCTTGTTTTCATTCACCCACCGAGTGATGAATGCCCCCAGGGCTGACATCGCGTCATTTTCAGGGGGAGATGGAGGGAGAGTGCAGGGGTCAGTGGAAACTGAGCTGTCCCTGAATGGGCCAGGTGGAACAAACAAGTCCGTTTTCGCCTCCTTAACCGGAACAAGACCTCACCTTTTTATTGTGTGTGGTTTTTTTCGAATGGATGGATCTACCCAGATGCCCCAGGGGGATTAACCAAACACGGCCTTTGACCCTCACTGCTGTTATTCAGGGGCTGTCCATCAGTCCCATTCACGGCAATTTACTTACCCTTTTGTGTGGCAGCACGATATGGAATATTGCTTTTTTGTCCGCCGCGGTTGCTCCTACATGCATGTATTACGAAGCGTGGTTTGTCCAACCCTGAATTTATGTGTGTGTAAAAGCTTGTCAGGGGCTTTCCACAGGCCATTTACGACCAATCAGGATTGTGTTTGCCTGCTCCAGAACCTGGTATTCTGGCTCATTGAGTTATGATTGTGTTAAAAACGATTCTGTCACTGCAGGCAGTAAACGGGCACCAGTGATGAAGGGTGATGAAAACGTTTGCCTGTTTTGCCCAGTGAGGATCCAACTTGATCTGACTGCAGCGGCGTTGTCAACCCAAAGGAAAATCTTGCAGCGTGTTTGTGCGTG
The DNA here is from genome assembly GCA_025775045.1 of Hiodon tergisus. Lineage (NCBI taxonomy): Eukaryota > Metazoa > Chordata > Actinopteri > Hiodontiformes > Hiodontidae > Hiodon > Hiodon tergisus. The sequence continues at coordinate 18,210 of JAOVYW010008229.1, forward strand.
TGGTCATGGGATTCAACTGGGGCATAAACTAAGAAAGACTGATTTGATTTATAAATGGGGATTCTTAGCGAAAATCCACCAGGATAAAACACATACCAAAGCTTTGGTTTATAATATTGTTATTTAATTGAATCTATCCACGTCACTTTATTCTCTTCAAGGTGTAAAATATCATGTTATATGGATTTACTGAATAATATATTTTTTTAAACAAACGGAATGTAAATATAGTCTGCACCACTCAAAAAATGACCAATAATTTAATGAAAGGCTATGTGGTCAAATGTTCAAAACAAAAAAAAGTGTTATGAAAAGGATTTTTTTTTTAATAGCTTGTGGGAAGTACATTTATTTTCATACAGTTTGTCAGTGAGGCAGTAATGAACTTCCTTCCACATAATGATAACATGTTTTTTTACAGGCCTATATTTATGTGTGACTGTTAGGAACAGGAAAATCCTGCATCGGTCTCCTGGAAAACAATTGTTAGGAGTGGGAATGTTGACTTGTTTTCAACATTTATGTAACAACCATAATCTTGTTTATACAGGGTTGTTTGCTGTACCATGCACTTAAATCTAGTCGGAGGCGAACAGAGGGCTTGTGGCCAGGTAAAGATTTCAAAATTTCAGAATTTTCTGAAAGTTGTAGTAATGAACACTTTGGGACATTAATGATGGTTGTAACTCTCAATCAGTGTTTCCTGTTTGGTTCATCATATTTCTGCTGCAAAGTGGACTGTAGTTGATGTTACCTGTGGGTCACTTTTTCGGTATACTAAGATTTTGACACAAGAAAAAAGAAAAAATGGAAAATATAATATAAAAAAAAATAATAATAATATATATTTTAGGCAAGAAGTATTTAGTGTGAGGCTGAAACAGAATTATTTAAACAACTTGTAGCATCTAAGTGAATTAGCCATGATGATTCTGTGAGAAAGACCATGCGTCCCCCAGGGCCAGACATAATACAAGAGCTCTTTCTTTGTCATATTGCCATGTAATTCTACTTAACAGACCAGTCTGTACTGAACATCCACCTCTGTCATCAACACATTCCACCTTGGTCCGGCAATTTGCGGTTTGAAAAGGGTTGGATATGAGTTTTTGAAGGAGAGAGAACGGGACGTCCCAGTGTTTGCCTTGAGCTTCTTGGGTCTTGTTGGCAGATTACTTAAAAGAATCAAGCTAAATTCTTCCTGAAATGCTGTGTCCTACACCGCAGCGTCCTTGATATGTGATTGTGGTTTTGATCGAGCTCCACAATGCCAGAGCCAGCTGAGGAGAAGAAATATCAGGCGGACCTTTTGTTTCATCAGTATTGTCTACGACACATCGTTTTTGATAGCGGGTGAATGTCTGGTTCAATGACTGCCGGCCCTCTCTACTTCTGTACAGACCAGGATCTACTTCTGTACAGAGGGATTCGGGGGCATCCAGGCCAACAATAAATATACACAGGCATGATGCCTGGTTATCCCTGTCTTTCTCCCCTGGCCATGGCTACCCCCAGTTGCGAGGAGCAGACATCACCTCTTAATTTTGATTTCGAAGGAACTTGCCAAGACTTCCCTAAATGACGCGCGCCCCCTGCAGTCATGGCCGTGGCATTGCGAGGTAACGGTCCAATAGCATCGCTTGTTAGGAAGTCGCCGGACTGAGGAAACACATGGCACCCATTGTGCTCACCTGAGGGGGAAACACATACCCTGTGGTCAGTTTGCTTCAGTGCAGTGTTTCCTGTGGAGGAATGCTCCAAAATAAGGCCTTTGACTATCCTTCTGCTTACTATTTAAATAGGAGAATAATTAGCGTGTTTTTTACTCCTCACACAGGTGTTATGTTTCTGTCAAGGTCAATCTGTTATATATAATCAGTCTATAAATGATACATTTTAAGATTATTGGCTGACCTTGAAACTCTGAGGATCAATATGAATTGGTTGCATCATCTACGCACAGCTGTAATACTAATCAGGACTGCTGTCGGGAACTCTTCAACAGAGACTTAAGAACTAATTAAACTCCGATTTAATCAAGTTTAGTCAAAGCAATATCCCAATATCAAAATAATATCTCTACAGTGATTTAATATAAGCCGTTTTAAGAATACGGTCATATTTTGTTTATGTGTGTTTTGCGCGAGATTCCCAGTGTCCTGCTTGTTTTTTTGGATTCTTATGTTGAAGTTTGAACGCATCTTTTTACGGAAAATAAATCTCTGAATTGCAAATGCCATTGCACGTTTTACGGCTTTAGTGCTGAGTTGTCATTTGAGGTGAGTTGTTATTTGTTATTAACAATGGTTCAAAAGTACATTTCTTGTCAATAATTTGTGCATGTGATTGTGTGCGTGTGGTCAAATTAAAAAGATCCAGTACATACCTCTAGGGCAGGATGCCGGGTTCAGTAATGAAACTTGGACTTTCTTTGAGGCCTGATTAAGGCCAGGATTCTTTCAGGATTAAGCACAAAATAACTCCTTTTAATGAATCATAGCAGAGCAGAAAGTACACTTTCTGGCAAACCACCTCAAGGACTATCATTATGGCTTGAGAGGTACGTTTTTGCATTAAACATTTATATAAATTTACAGAATTTATAATAATACTAACAAATTAATACTTTTCTCATTAAAAAGGTCTATAGTATGTTTTAATCTGTGCATCTTGGGTTTTCTGGTGAAAGATTTAGTTTACTATGAGATCCATCAACATTTCTGCTTAACCAGCAGTTCCCTTTTAAATACAAAATATGAGCCATCAATAATGGATTATTTCCTTAAGAACCCAGAAATACCTGACCAGATATGTCAAATTCCGCGAGAGTGTGTCTGGCGTCGTGCGTCATAAATCATAAAGCACGCCGAGTCAGATGTCCTTTGCCATACATGAGCTGAGCATGAGTGTTCTTCTTAAGTAACGTTTATTTTGCCATTTGTGCACTTGTGTATTCTGTGGAAAACCTTGCACTAAAATAATTGTTAGTTTACTCTCTTGATTCTTTTCGTTTGCAAATCAGCCCAATTGGGGCCTCCTTGTGTGCATGCGGAAGCCAACGATTCACGTAACCCTTCTAACATTTGTTCGGTGTGTTCACATTTGTGTACCCTTATGAGCGAGAAACCTTGTAATGAAAAGGTTGCTGTGTGTAGTCACTTAATTTGTTTTTGTGTGGTATGTGGCATCACTGCTGTTAGTCTCTGTCTGGAGCTAATTGTCTGCTGTGAACAGGACTGCTGCCATGGGTCCTGTACAGCCTAGTTAGTTATTAAGTTCCTTGGCAGTTGGTTTACGTTGCGGTCATACTTCGGTGCATCATCTGTGCCTTTCGGTTCTCTATACACACCCAATCTTAGTTGATGACCTCAATCTCTGCAATTTGCGAGTTTAAACAGTGATGTATGCCAGGAGCAGGCGGATCCAACTGCACAAGACCCTTTCCTTTGTGAGCACTGCTCCAAATTTCAGATGTGGGTGCCCCTGGCTCTGCAGCTTTAATGAGGAAATCTGCGAGCTGGAGATCCCCGGGGGTCACTCTCATAAAACCGTTCTGTCCTCTGTTCCAGTGGATGCTCTGGTAGATTCTCCGGGGAACTCCGCACGGTACGTGAAAGCTGAGACGGTTCCGGGGAACATCCGATGGAAGTGTCAGGAATGGAGGCAAGTGAGCACGAGGAGAGGTCAACCTTCTGACAATGGTCGCAGTCTGTCTGACCACACGACTGATGCAGTCTTCCGTGGGAACTGGCCAATCGCCACAACCTTCCCAGAACATTCTCTGGCACCACAATCCGCCCAGCCTGCAACTGTGAGGTTGGCCCCCGAATGGCTCTGGCGTGGCCATCTGGGCCATTCTGATGCCTTTCTGATCTACACCCTACAGATTTGGATTGTCCGAGTCCAGATCTTGCATGCGTGGTAAGTCAAGGGTTAACTTGAGGCCTTTTTACCAAAATCAGTTTTTTCCCGTGGAACTGAAAAGCTGTCCTCGGCCTTTCTGTTTTCGGCCTTCATCGGCCATCTAAATCTACAACGCTGCACACGTTCACCAGGTTCTGCTGGCTGAATGTCTCGGGTGCGCAGCACGCTGGGTTTGGGACAAGAGTGTTGAGGGTGGTTTCTGGAGCTGTTCCCTCCACCTCCCAGTGAACGCAGAGTGAAACTGACTGTGCGGGTGCTTGGTGTGTATGGTGACACTCAGCTAGTGGAGAGACATACAGCTGTCCTCACGACAGATTGAGTATCCTTAACCATTCATATTATGTGTTTGAAGCGGGACGTTGGGATATTATCACGACCTCGGTTCCCTAAAATAGAAATATTAACCATCAGTCTTCACATTAGCTGTGGTATCGCAGTGGCTCGCAGGTAAAAATAGAACATTTGACTCTACGTGCTTTATGATTTATGACGCACAACGTCAGACACACTCTCGTGGAATTTAGAATATCTGCGCAGATATTTCTGGGTCCTTAGGGAAATAACTAATTAGTGATGGTTCATATTTATATTTCATATTATGTTATGATAATAACCCAAACCTCACAAAATACAGGTATGTGTATTAAACGTATCTTTGTTGAAGATATTTGTCGAGGATATTTCCACATCTTTGTCAACCACAAAAATTGATTGTAACATATCGTTGCTGTACCTGCCTTAATATGACCAACTCGTAAAATTTTGCAAACCCTTCGCTACGCACAAAACTGACTAAGAGATTTTATCTGCCTATTGACGCACACCGTTCGAAAATAACTGACATGACTGCTGCCTTTGTGGCATTCCCTGAAGTTTCTGCCACTCATGTGCCCTCCATGAGAAGCCTGACATCCAAACTGCATGCTACATTTTTCAAATGCTGTCGAGGAAACCCACTGAACTGCGTCCACTATTCCATCGTCGTTAAATTTTTAAGCGTTGGTATCGCAGGAACCGAATGTGGAGCAAAGTTGAAACCACCGTCGGAGGCAAAAACAAATTTATGGCCAGATTTCTTGACTGTGCTGAACTGTAGTATAACTATCTAACGCTACAGAGCTACGGGTTTGGCCTCATTGCGTTATAATTATTGAAGTCTGTGCGGGTGTATTATAGTTTCACATGCCAAGAGGATGGAATAATGCATTGTGCCTGGACTGCAGAGGATTATGGGTTATGAGGTTAAGTGTACGGGGCGCTGTGGGATTCAGTGGAATAGTGTCTTTGAACGGCAGCCCAGCAGCCGCACAGAAAGCAGAGTGAATGAGACTCCAGTTCTATTAACCTCTGGAAACCGGCCCCTTCGCTTGTGCTAATGACCGGGCCTCCGTTTATCAAAGTGAAGCGAGGCTCTTAAAAGAACTGCGGCGTTCCAAAAGGACATCCGGACCGGACCTGCAGCCCGGCGGGCGTCGGGGCGCTGGAGCTGTGCCACGAGAGGTTTAAACGTGGCGCTCGGAGACGCGACCGGGGAAACGGGGAAGCCCGCTCGTTCTGTTGCTGGTCCTCAGAGCACTCCAGCGCAACTTTGACCTTTGAGAAGGGAAAATGGTTCCCACTCTTGGTACTGACTCCCCCATCTTGTTGTCCCAACCTAATGGATTAGGTGGGACCGAGTTGTTAATGGAAAAACGGCCTCAGCACTATGGTTTTTGGGGGTTTTACGGTTCACAGATGTTGCCACGGATACGTGGACAGAAAGCAAAAAGAAACTCCTAACTCTTATGTTATTTTTGTAAATTTATACAGTGAGAAAACTGATTGATTTTCCCCAGCCGGATTTAATCAGATAAATAAACTCGTATTACTATTGTTACCAATTTTATCCCAATCTCTTTCATCCTGATGTTGTTGTTTTCTAAAGCGCCGACTTATTACGAGATGTCAAATATGAACTCCGTGATAAGTTAACAGAACAGTTAACGGTCAATCCTGAACGAGAAGAACTTTGGTTGGTTCAAAGTATAGCGTACCCGGGGGTGGATCCAGGACCCAGGATTGAGAACCGATAAGATTGCAGGAGTGGGACAGTAATTACTGCCACCGTGACTGCCAAGTGAACTATGGGTTGTAAAGGAATCCATTGCAGCTTACTGTAATGTATCTGCTTTCTTATTAATCTTGACCAGAAATGATGTGTCAGAAGTCCCTGTGTCAATTTTTTGCCTTTTAAAATGTGCAACAGATTTATTTCAGGATTCTCCCCAAATTGGCACAGGGGGGATTATGTATTTAATTTGTCGTGGAGCAACATCGCATATTGTCCTTATTTTCTTAGCCCACTTTGCAGCGGCCTCTCGCTTAGTCACATTGCAGCAATGTCGCACAATTTATTATCTTAATATCAAACAGATTTGCTTCTCTTTGACTGCGGTGACTAAGCTCTGCTACAGATACCGGAAGCTGTGCTGTTTCGTCCAGATTGCCAGTAGGTCCTGTGGCTCACTCTTTTCCAACCAAGGAGGAAAGGCACAGTTTTAGAAAAACCTACATTTTGAAATCGCATACAGATCAATATGAACGGTGGCAGTGGTTTAAGTCTAATCAAAATCACTGAAAGTATTGGGAAAACAAAGGCCCATTAAAATGGCGTTTTTTAAATGCAAAAATACAACTATGCACACAGTCAATGGCAAGCAATGTAAGGACTCTTGCAGGAGGCTGCAGGTTCGAAATCCGCGACCTGTACCAGAGGCCGGCTGCAGCTTCAGCCACGGAGCAGGAGAGACTCCGAAGGTCCAATGTCACGCACCAGTGTGCCCACCGGTGTATCGCTGCCCTGCTTGTTTCGTTCCCTCCCAGCCTTAATGGGGAGGGGAAGGTGGCCTTTGTGAGATGAGCAACATTCTATGGGGAGGGCTCATCACTCATCCTGACACTTTAGGCGAACATGGAATAATGCTGAATGCCTTCTGCAGGAGGATGGACCCTTGCCTCACTTCTGCAGAATTCCCTGGCGAAGCCTGCAGCAGCGGTGTGATATACTGTTTACACAGCATTGCGTGACAGCGTGCTTACTGAGGCAAAGCCCACAGTCGCCGTACATCTTTCAATGGAAAAAAGAATTTCAGAAAACTATTAAAAGTGGCTTAATTATGAGGTAAACTTTCTGTTTCCCATTTCGACACATCGGCTCGTATACCTGGACACTGGTCATTAGCTTCTGCTTTCGTTTTATTTGAGCTAGGTGATGCATTAGCTGCCAACATTTTCAGCTGGACAAAATAATTGACGAGGCCCCGGAGCTGTTTCGCAGGAATCTGGCACCATTCTTCCACGAGGAGTTCCACCAGTTCACACCCATTTGAGAGAATCGCTGAATCAATGTCTCAGGCTCCGCTCCAGACGCCCCCACCGATACCCTATGCGATCGTGGGCCGATGTCCGACTGGTCACTTGATTCTCCAGGTCCCGTAAAACCACCTGTTTGACAGCGTGTGCCTTTGGTAACCTGGTAATGACAGGGAAGAACTGCTGCTCATGGGATACAGAAGGCTGCTCTCGGGGCTGTAACGCGCGGAGCTACGCCAATTCTGCCTTTAAATGAACCACTTGAGTGTTGTAACTGGGATCTCTGGGGTGAAGTTTCCTTTCGTGTTCCCACACGTGTGCATGTCTGTTTCGTCAATAGCATGGCGTTCCAGTGTCACTCTCCCTGGATGCTCAGAAATATTGGCGATATTGTACAACAATTTGCTGGTGAGTTGATGGTGAGCGATCAGTTAGCAATCATTCTGGAATAAAAATCTCCACCTCTGCTGCCCCGGTGGAATGTGTTTGGCTCTGCATTCTCAGCTGTTTGACGCCATGCTGGGTTTATTATTGAGCCAACCGGTTCCTCCTGGTCATGTCGTTTTACAAACCAGATAGATGCAACTCAATCCAAACCCTTGTCTGTCACTGCTTGCAGCCCGCTCCGTAGCCGTCGTGAAAATTGTTAGCATTGGAAGAGAAAACAGGGCCGCTAGGAAATTTACATTTGTTTGGTTACACTGTGTTACACTGGTTTTACAGACAAGTGCTTCCACATTCCTCAACAAAAAATATTCACCCGATTAATGCATATGGAGAAAAACATCTAGACCCTAAAAAGAAAAAATAAATCCACCTGGAGGTAAAATGTTCTTAATAATTTCAACAATATAATGTTTGACATGACCCAAGCGTTCCCTATGATAAGCTTAGGAGGCACTTTTCATATGTTTGCTCTGTGAAGGGAAGTGTTCTGCCCCAGTTAAGCCCATTATTCCTGTTACACAAAATGCCCTCCGTACACGGCGACAGAAAAATTTTCTTCAGGGGAAGAATCCTAAGAATTCAAGTGGAAAAAAACCCGTTAATAATATCCAGCTCTTTCGCTCCCGCTTTCTTTACTGCTGAAGATAGTTTTTCATAGTTCAGGGTTTAGGAAATCTCCCTTTTGTCAGCCATATTGAGTCTGGATCCAGACTTACGACATCGAGGGCTATGATTATTGCATTATGGGGTTGCATGCGCATAATTTACTAATTGCCAATTATGTATGTTTCCTCACTGACTTCCAAGTGCCAACCCCATGACTTGTGCATGCGCATTATGTGTGATTTTTAAGTGATACCCCTTTGGGTTTTGGAATGTAATTCCAGATGAAGTTATGGCGGAGTTCCTGGTGCCTTCTTGACCATCAAATTATAGAGCACCCGGCTCTCCATCTTCTCTCTCCCCCAGAGGGCGAATGAACGCTTGTACGAGGCCTGGAAAGGGCTCGATGTTTGCAAATCATAACCTCAGCAAATTGTCATTTCAATGTCACAATTCGTTTTAGGGCTGTCTAAGTTAAATACCACTACGATAGGATTTCCAAGCACAACTACTAGTGAGGAAAAGAAATTAAGGATGTGGCGTGGTGACTCCCGAAAACGTCTGGTGACATCATATGCCCTGTGTTATGTATGCGCAATAGAAGAATCGGCATTATGGGACACGGCATTACGGGACACTGGTGACCAGATGACAGCTCAATGCATTAATGCAGCACAAAAACTTAGCCAGGCTCTCCAATGAGTTAATAACTTTAAAGATGTTAAGCTTTGCTCTGTTGACTAGGAAGAATTTGAAGCAACAAATAGTATAGGACTGAACTTGTCACCAGAACGTTGAAGGTTTAAGTCTGGGTAGAGTGACTGTTGTTCCTGTTATGATTCTAATCCGGTTTTAGTAAGTATCTTGCCGTATATTTGGGAAAGTTTAAAAGTCACTCAAGATAACGGTAACCACTCATGCTAACTTCAAACTCCAACGTATTGCTTCTTTACTAATCTCCTAGATCAGGAATGTCTCTGCTTCAATGAAGCCCTGTTTGGTTTCGGGCTTTGATCTGTGTGGAGGTCTCTTCTGGGTCTCCTTCAGAAGGCTTTCCTCATCTGTCATTCATCCTCATTCAAAGGATGCTTTCCAATCAATTCGCTTACATGTCACGTCAGAACCCTTGTGACGTGTGACACGATATATTGTATGAATAAACACATTTAATGCAGCCAGAGAGAATCAGTGTGCAGCCAACTGACAACTATTTTGTGATTGTTTTAATAAAGTGTTATATACCAAGGCCATTTTTGCAGGATGGGCGTCTACTCTTTCTGCTTCCCATTTCGTACGTGAATCGTGCCGAGGTCCATCGCGAACGGCGTCATCTTCATTGATCACTTCGGGTTTCAGAGAGCTGTTAGAGAAAAACAGTATCCTCCGAACGGTCACCAACACAAAGTACTGTAGTTAGTACTTTATCTAGGTACAATCTAACTACAACAAAGCAACTTGCCACAACAACCTGAACTGTTGCACGTTTATCCAAAGCAACTTAAGACTTTTACACACATACATCAATTTATTTCTCTGGGAATTTACAGAAGTACCACTCTCAAGTATACATCTGATGTGCTGGGACTTGAGTCGGCAATCTTTTTGATTGCAAATCTGATGTGTTGAACCACACACGATAGAACAATGACTTTTTTGTTTGTGAATTTCCAAAATATTTGAGCTGTTTAGGAAACACCTTTGTGCGAGGTGAATCACAATGCTTTGAAGCAAAATGTACATCATGGACATCTCTTATTTTCTGTGGGACATTTGGACCTGTCTTCTCTCCGGTGTCCTTCTCTCTGGCATTTGACCCCGGTCAAAATTTCCAACATGGCCTTTGACCCCGGTCAAACTTTCCAGCTCGGCCTTTTTAGCATAGACTAATTAAGACTTTCACTGACGTGTTCTGTATTTTCTTCAGTTTTCCCCCGAATGGAATCAGCACTTCTGAACTCTTCAAATGAACCCTTTTGTGTGGCGTTGTGATCCTAATGAAGTTTATATAATTCACTCCGGCTGTGACTCCTGTCAGCATACCCTAATTATGGCCAGACAAGATGAAAGCCTGGCATGGTTTGTATTCAGCACGCACTGTCCTCTCACAACCACTTACTTCTCTTTCCAAAACCTTCGAGCCGGTCATTCAGGGCGCCTCCAGAAAGGACAGTGATGAATTACCCTAGCTCCTGAAACCAGCAGTCTCCTCCCTTCCATGTCACTAGACCTGAGAGTTAACAAGTCCACCAGGTGCAATAGAGAGTCAGCCTTCTGAGTGTATCTTAACTGCGGGCTGAGGTCATGCAGGGTTTATAACAACTTTGGCGAGGACATTCGAGAGGTGTTGCGTAATGTTGATGCTTGAGGTGAAAGTATCTTTTATAGCAATCAGTTACCAGGGTCGGGCTGACCTCATTAACTGCTTCTTTTTTTTTCCAGTTACCTGCCTCGCTAAGAAAACATGTGCGATCGTGATTAATCACGGTTAATGGCACAGTTTTATCACAAGCAATTGTGATTTACAGTTTTACACCACAGACCATCATATAAGACAATGTTTTCTCATGTTTCACTATGTTTATTGAATAAGCTTGTGTCATGAAGAGGACATAAGAAGTTGATCAACCTGAAGTTACTGCTGCCATTGGTTGTATACATAGTTATAGTATAAAATTACTTACCACAGTCTGATGATAAGATTTTCTATTCCTCTCGAAATCATGGTGAGCTAAAAGAGTCCAGATAAGAGCTGCATCAAATGTCTAACATTTTGCTAAGCGGCTGTGGAAAAAAATGACTAACCCACAAGTTCTTATTTAGAGGCGGTGGCAAGTAAGACCAGCGTCCTGTTTGGCATCTCAATCCAAGCATCTTTTAATTGTATTCATTTTTTTCAAATTCGTCATTCAGTGGGGGGGGGGAAACGCTCATTGATTCTGGTGCACATGTCCTGTGTTCTTATGTTCTTTTCCTTATGCTTTAACAGAGAAGGCAAAAGACACGTCCGTTAAAATATTGTATCATTGTTTCGAGGTAAACCGTAAAAGGTTTATCAAAACAATTTTTTTGTATTAGAATACTCTGTCAATGTATGTTTTTAAGCAAAAAAGACAAAGGGAAATGGCATCAGTGGGCCATTTTTGACTGAAGTGTCTGCACATCTTCAACGATTGCATCAACGGGCCAAACCTTATGAAAAACCTTCAACCGGACAGTTCAGCCAGTTAAATATAATTATACCGGTGAGAGACTTTTGAAAGGAAAACAAGCCCCGCCAGGAGTTTCCCCCAAAGTTCCCAATGTGCTGTGAACGCATATAGCAATCTGTGTGTATGCAAATCTGAGAAAATACAGTCATAAATCCACACTTTCATCACTTCTAAATGACATACCATCACTCTGTCATCATCTGCAAAATATAGACCTTTAATCCAGGCTGAAGTTTTCTTGCTGTATGCACGTTTTATTTCAGTTTTGTAACGCATTTGCAGTTTTTCCCCCGATGCCAGATTTAGCAGAATCTAAATAGCGATTTGTCTGTGATTTATTAGTTCTGGTTATGTACCCGCCCAGTGTCAGTATGCGTGTATCTATGTATGCTCATGAGTTTAAAGAAAATTCATATGAGAATACAAGAATATTTTTATGTAACTTAAAAACTAAAAAAGTAGATAATGAAAAAATTGCCGTGGCCCCTATTTAACGACAAGTCCTCAAAAGTTGCTCTGATGTGATATTGGTCAACGTCACTGTATTGATCAGAGAATAATGTGTCACCTGGGAAGAGGCTGTCGCGCAATGACAATTTGAAGCCTTTCCTGTTCACCATTAATAATCTATTTTAAAGCTTTCAAAGTGTGTGTGCTTTGGTCTTTGTGGTAATTTTAATGGAAAAAAGAGGACAGAGGGTAAACTTGAGAGACTGAGGTCTTGCATGACAGACAAAACATTTGCACACAAATGCCTCTGAAAAAACTACTAATTTGATTCCCACTCACATTCTCTGGATAAAAACCCTTAAAAACCCAGGACAACGCAGCAGGAGGCTGGTGCTGCAGAATCGAGGCTACCAAACCCAGTCTGCGTCGCCGTCGGACGGCAACCGAAAGCCTTGAATATCAGTGAAAGATGAAGCCGTGTGGGTGGCCTTGAACGTGGGCAGACGAAAGCCCTACCGTGTACCAGAGCTCACTTCCTCCACGTCCGAAGTGTTAAGTCATTTCATACGCATAACCTTCTTACTGATCCGCCCACAAGAGAGTGATGGAGTCCTGAACCGTGGCTAGAACTGCAATTTTCCCCCCCTCCTTCTTCTGGCCTTTGCAGTTTCAAATAAATTAGCCACAGCCTGGAGCAAGATTATGTTTTCCATTAAAGCATTCTGTCTTTTGTTTTTATCAGGAAGAAATTTACTTTTTGTCCTTCTAATTTTTAGGAGGGTTTATTAACACGTCACGTTAGACAGATGTTCATAGCTGTTCGGTCTGAGCAGTAAAAAAAATATCCTAGTTATGTGCTTCTGCAATGTTTTCCCACTCTGCAGTCATGACCCCAACAATCGTTAAAATATCAACCTGGATACGGGAAGCATATCCAGCTTATTTTGTTTAGTGATATAACATATACATGTATTTTAGAAAGTACATATTATCTTGTCTAGTTGGAGGTTTAGCATGGTGCTAATTAGCTGCAACCTTAGCTCTAACAATTTCACCTCTTTTCATGTATTACAAATACATTTGTATCCAGCTTGTTCCTCCGACTGTCTTGTTCCTCTAAAAAGTAATACCTTTTATGTATTGCTTCATTACATTGACTTGTGGCACCTTTAAACCAGCGTCTTGTTAACCCTGAAAAAGTTGTTGCACTTGACTAGCATTCTACTTGGGCCACGGTAAGTTGGCTACAGTAAGTTAGCTTACTCTTTTCCTTATCTTCATGCCGCACAATGAATAGGAATGAGTGTCTTTGGCTGACCAGATCTATTTTCTCAGGCCATTTTTTGCACATCGTCATCTGTGGCCGGAATGGAATGGATAAGAGAGACTGAGTCCCTCAGACATCCCACAGACAATGTCGTATTGAGCTAACACGCTTCTTTATCTAGCCCACAGTGTCATGGGTATGCAGCGAACCAAAAAGAACCATGAGTTGCAAAAGAACTCAGGGTACAATTACTCTCTTTCCCAGATAAGAATGAAAACCTTTATACAGACTCCTGGAGCCAACATTTTTGTTGGGCTACGTTCAGATTTAAGTGAATACATAGCATGATATGTTCATGCGGTCCAAAAACCCAGAAGTGAAGCCCGAACTGCTCTAGGCTCTTGTGTAGCCCAAATATCTTTTCGGTTGCCTTTCCCTCTAACTTGTGAAGACTTTGTGTGACGTTCTTTAATGCCACATTGTCCCCTCTTATTAAATTAATTTCCCATCAAATTAATGTAACTGACAGTTTGGCTTGAAAATTCAGAGTGCGATTAAACTTTTTAATGAGGGAACTGCGGATATTTTTAAGTGTGAGATGGTTGCTTGAAACTAAGCTTGTTTTAAAACAGCCAGCTAGTTTTAAAATACTGGCCAGCCAAATGTCATTACTCTAATTTAAATTACTCCCCCTATATCTACATTACATTTCCCTCTACGTTTAGGTGCTCTCTGTTGACGGACGCATTTCTCTTTTACAAATGACACAAATGTGTACGCATGAATACTCCAAAACAGGAGCAACAGAGGCCTCATAAAACCCCATTCAGCAGGATCCCAACATCCTCTAATGAGCCAGCAGTCGTAGCCTCCAGCCATCATTGAGGTGGAGTGGTTCGGAGAAGTGGTCCCGAAGAGGACCGCCCGAAGTGGTCCCCCCGAAGAGAACCGCCAGAGACGTGGCGTCACAGGCAGCGGAGGTCTGAAAGGCCCCGCGGCGCGGCTCTCCGAGTCTGCCCGGGACGAAAGGAAAACGGCCTGCTGCATCCAGAGGCAGTCCAGGAGGAGGCCAGAGAAGGATGGCGAGCACCTGACCGCAATTCTCCGACTCCAAAATCCACGGCACCGCCAAGCAAGTCAAACAGATACGTTAGCGTTTGATAATGGTGGACATAAATCACATTAAAGAGATTTAAAGTTTGCTTTAGAAACTTTTTAGCTGCACGTGGATTTGGGAAAATGTCTCCGATTGTTCTGATTTGTAGGGTTTTAGGAAAATAAATGACTTGCAGGTGTAAAATAGAAAACGTGAAGAAAAAGCATTAAATATCATGTCAAATGTTTTTTTTCTTCTTTCTGTTTCACTGTTCTATTTTTACTCTCCCCTTTGCCAAATGAGAAGGTGGTGTTTTTATTATTTAGTCCAAGAAAAACATTTGCTTGACATGTGTACTTTTTCAACAACCCAATGTGGTGAATATCAAAAAAAAAAATAGATTTCTTAGTGGGTCGAGTTAACTTCCCAGCTCAAAGTGAAGAATTAAAGGAATTTCTAAAGGAGTACTCAGTCAATAAAGATCATGTTCTCTGGATTGAACTGCTGTTGGCACCTTGATCTTAAAAATGACTTTGGGCAACGTTCAGAGGGAGTGGTACTACGCTTATTCTTTGGTATTTAACACTATGTACAGTCAGTGGCCAGTTTATTAGAAACACCACCCCATTCATGAAAATGGACTGCTTCTATAGACAGTTACATAGCTGTGGTTTGGTGGTTCGACTTATGAAGCAGGCCGACGGGCATCGAGAGATACTATTACAGTCACTGTTGGATTTGGCATTAGAAGGGGTGAAACGGGTGACCTGAGTGACTTTGAGCTGGAGAAGAAAGGACCCAGGAACATGACAGGGATTTCAAGACCTCAGCCCAATAGAGCACCTGTGAGATGCGATGGAACGGGCTGTTAGCAGCATGAATGTACCACTGTCCAATCGGCCATCGTGTCAGCTATGGAGACAAAGGGTAAGATGCGACCCAGCACCATGGGCGTATTTAATAAACTGTGTGTGTGTGTGTGTGTGTGTGTGTGTGTGTGTGTTTAACCTGGCAGGCATATGGCATGAGGCAAGGAACACCAGACCATCACAGGGTAACAAAGACACACAAAAAACACTCACTATTGGGAGAAAACCAGAGGAAACCCATACAAACACAAGGATTTGTTCCACACAGATATGAAACCTGGATACGGGTGTCACCCATGCTGACCGAAGGCTTCAAAACTGGATAGTGGTGATTGGAAATTTCAGATATGTTATATTAAGTATACCGTGTTCCGTAATTTTACTGCATTCTCAAAACATCGGAGAGTACCCCGGACTGCCCTATTGCGTCAAGTCCCACAGTGCATAATTACCAACTGTTTCCTGTGTCACCGAGCGTGCGTTGCGTAGCGATCGACACAGATCAAGGAACAACTGGAAATGATCTGATTGCGTTCACAAAACCCTTCTCATCCTGGTGATTAATATAAAGACGATTAATATTTAAAAGAAGGGAACGTGCATATAAAAGTCTAGCTGCAGCCAGCCCCACTAGGATGAGCACCAACACTTCCCGTAGAAGCAGGCCGCACAGACCGTTTTAGGACATCCCTGTGGTAAACCGTTGGCCTCATGAATTAAAATGTTTACGCAATTTGCCCTCTCAGATCTGATTCACTCTGAATGTGGGTTCATCGCACAAGATTAGAGCGTGAGTCTGCTTTTCCGATAAACCTTCTCAGCTGGTTCACCGGGTTCATTATCATTCTTCGTGGGTAATAGGCACTTCAACATTTTTCCCTGATTGTTTTCACATTTTTTTAAATCCTTCTCTTGGATTTTTAGAAATATTAATGAATAGTTTAAATAAATTTTCGTCCCAATACCTTCATTTTTACTAGGAAAAGTTTTAAACTACACCATGAAGATTCTGCCAATAAACTCGGACATTGTATATTGACTAAGGGGTATATCAGTGTATTTTTTATGGTAATTTGGTTTGTCATACTCATGCAAGTAAGAAGAGTTGTCGGTTTTGATTCAGAGCCCGTCACCTAGGCGACAGAGATTGACTACTGTGGCCGCAAACTGTGGTTGGAATTACTCCTTTTTGGTGGGGATTCTGAGCTATGTCATGGAATTACCGAAAGTGTTTGATGCACGGTTAACCGAAACATTTATTCACTAAACATAATTGTACCTTTTTCATTTAATAAACAAATATGGTTTTATTAGTGAAAGATCCAATAAAATAATTTTTTAAGTTTAGGTAACATAACTTAGTTGTTGTCTGTAAATCTTTCGTTTTAATTTGTGTAAACTCCGGTAGGACTGTTTACAATTTTGATCAATAAATGTAAATCCTATGAATAAAGATATGTTATTTTCCACATGAAAGCTGGAAATTTCTTGTATGGATTTTATCGAACTGTAAACATCTTCAGAGGTGAAACGTAAGTCTAACCCTATCACTAATAATCAATTTTAACAAGCAACAGTCTCCAATTTAAGCAAAAAAGAGTTACTGGTTTGTCAAATAGGGACAATGTCCATCATTTTTGGACTAAAACGTTTTCGTTCTAAAATTCCACAATCTGGATTCTACCGGTAGGCTTATAGGGTGAGGTTTGAATATTGTAAAACGACAGTCGACACCATTAGTTCCAAGAGACAGAAACCTGACACTAGATATAGACAGACCTGTTTATTATGTAATCCAGACGGAGAGTGTTTACAGTTAGGGTCACGGTGAGTTGAGGCAGACAAATCCCAGCGAACACATAATGCTCTCAAAATATTGCTGTAATGGTTAAGAACGTCAGACAGCGCCGCAATTTAACAGAGAACATTATGTGACGTCTTGAAATTAGGTGGGGGAAACATGCTCTACGTGAAGTGAAGAAAGGGCCGGTTAAACACCATTGTGCGGTCAGAGAAACGGGGACTCTTTTTTTTGCAGAGAGAAATACTTAGATTATCTGAGAATACGTCCTCGGGTGTCCAAAGATATTAACAGTTTCTGAATCCCTGGGAATGTGGAGAGGCTACACAGCAGGTTTGAGTAGCTGAGGCAGAGGTGATGATTGGTCATCTAAGCTTTGATAAAGTGAGCAGAAGTGCACAGACCCACGGGTGGAAGAAAAAAAAATCATCAACCAAATATCAATAAACAGTATGTTTTTCTATTTGACCTATGTTTATTTTTTTTGTAATAAATACACAATTTACAAACTTGAACCATATATTTATCATAAAAAGGGTGTGGGGTACATAACAGGGACGCATTGAATATGCGCATTACTTAACGGGTGAAATTGTGGAAAACAAAGTATTTTTTTAAATCGTATTAAGTTTCTGGATCAGCGGCGTCGATTTGTCAGAAGCAAAGGGGGGATATTGTGAAGAACCAGAGACTTGCGCCGTCGACTGGAAAATGGTTGTAGCTTTCCTTCTTGAGTATTGCATTTGGGTATAGTATGCTACGGTATACGATGTACAGATTAGATACCGTTTTGGGGGGGGCTTCAATTTAATTGCACGTTTTGAAGCAAAAAAAAAAAAAACCAAGCAAACCGAATGCGAATAACAACCGAAGGGAAGAGGTGGTGTTTGAACCGTCAGATTTTTCCGAACTCGCGTGACTGAAGTAGAGTGCGAGTCTATCAGTTTTCCACGCGGAGCTCACTGCTAAGGGGTTAAAAGTCAGCATTCCCGACAGGGAGGTGTCTTGTACGTGAAGGGGAGGAGGGTGCCTAACAGAGAAGGTGGAGTTTGTTCTCTAGAGTGTCGGGTTAGTCAGCTGAGCGAGGGTCCTGCGGACTCAGCCTGTCTAGATCGGGAATGTAAAACAGCGGAGACTGCAACAGGAGTTCAGTAACAACATACATTTGTCGGGTGTTGTAGCTCGTAAAGCACTCAGATAATAAAACGTTGTCTCCACGTCTCTTTTGTAGTTTTCCCAAACCGAGACTTCTGCCTTCAAGGTGAGTATTTCACGACATTAAGTAGCGTGCATGGTATTTAAATTTTGTTAAGACCACGAGCTTTCTCTCTCTCTCTCTTACTAAGTTCGGTGTGATCCAGAGTATCTGAAGATGTGAGGCGTGCTTGATTGTACAAGTTGCAGCTAGCTGGGGGTTGAAAGGAGAAAGCGAGAGGGGGTGAGGGGTGGGTATTCTAAAAATACCTAGTCTCAAATCGATATGGCTACCTGTGTCAGGCCTGTTTGACTCTAATCAAGCGTAGATAAGATTTGTACCGAGCACCTCTTCCCATTTCGTTTACAATTAAACAGAAGAAAGTAATATATAATATACTTCTGCGAATAGTATTACAACTCCAGGTGAACTGTATACACTATGTTATCACGGGATATTCTGTTTGGCTTTTAGGATAAGGGTTGTCTATTGGACAGGGGATGCAGTCACACACTGGCAGCAATAAATGAATTAATTAAGCATTTCTATGTATTCAGCATGCAAATGGTAAACCATAAATAGACTAAAAATAAAAAGCTTATCTTTAAAGACATGGCCATCCGTCTACGTGAGAAAATGCAGTTAGCTAGTTCTTGCACTGCGGTGCAAGACCTCGTAAAATATTTCTGACAACTACATCTTCAGTCTAGTTAAAAAGATAAGCAAATGCTTGCGTTTGGGGGGAGGCGAGGGTGAGTGATCGTGAAAGACGCTAAGTTAAAAAAAAAAAAAAAAACTTTCCAGCGTCACATTATTAGTTTCTAGTGTACAGCAAAACGTCACGTTTGTATTTAAGTAGGCCTACTGTTCCATTTTAAAATATGTATTTATAATGGTAGCATTTCTTGTGAAACTTGCATGTTCCCTTTGGCACAATCAATGGATAGCGATGTAGCTATGTCGTGTCTTTCACAGGTTTATGTCTCACTATCAAATAGTATACCACTGCTGTAGTCTCTAACCAGAAGATGCACACATTTTGATAAATAAGAGAAACGTGTAAACACCGCTATCTGATATTAATTCCGAAGCGGTTTTATCGGAATTTGCATCAATGTATTTTTTTGTTTCGAGTTGAATAGGCGTATTCAGTAACTTGCCAGATAATTTTCCAGACGGTCTATTAATATTGGGGGTAATACTCCTCCAAGGGGTAAAACGCCTAACATCATTAATTTAATGTTTAAACCATGAAATGCATGTTCATTCCCCGTGTTTTTAATGAACAATTTCTTATTATTCTAGAATAAAGTCTTTCTTTTTGATAGCACTGTTTTGTTATTTATTATACAATGTATGCGTTGTTATACGATTAAACACTTTAGTTTAGCACTAAATGCCCCTAGGGGGTCTTTTGCCCCATGCCAAGAGGCATTTTCTAGACAAACTGTGATATGAACTATGCAATACGGTACTTTAAATGTATTTAATCTATATCCTATTTCAGTTGTCCCTGCCAAAACGTTTACCGGCCTTTACCCCTCATGTAATTGGTGGTTGTTTAGGGTCTGCTTTCGACAGAAGCTTACTTCAGTAGCTTACCTAGATATTTTTAACACTTGAAAAGTTATCTATTTTTATAGCAAATATTTGAATGTTTTTTTTTTTTTTCTTCTTCTTCTTCCTGTATCTGATTGCACTGATATGAAGAACAGTTATGGATAAACGTAATACTGCAGTGAAAGCAAACTCTTTCTTTGGACATTGACTTGGTCAGGTGGGGATGCTTAAGGCTGTGTGTTTTGACAGGTACGGGTGCTGGCTGTACTTACCTTGAGGATTGAAGTTGCTGGTTTCAAATGACAAAATGAAATAAAAAACAAATGCACACGTTGGGTTTTCAACGCCAGAATGTTCACGCATAGTGTTCTGGTCTCTTCTGAAAGTGGTGCGTTGGAGTATTTAGTTTCATTGTAATGCCCAGTTGTGGGGCTATTAAAATGAAATTAATGGTGGTTTGGACCAATATTGTAAGACCTGTGCTGGTTGCGAATGGATTTTAAAAACATGATATCGAAATGGTAATCTGGGTTTATAAATAAATAAAAAGTTTTGTTGCTGATGGGTGATCTCCCAGTGACGGTGTACGTCTAGTTTACAGAATGGGAACCGTTTCAAAAGACATGATTAAACCGGCAAGCAGACAACGTTGGCCCAGCTTTGTTTAGCTTGCCCCTATTGGATGTTGTTATACTGCGCCAGGGTGGAGGTTTTCAGCCGGCATGACCAACACATCTGTCGGGACGTCCAATACACGGTCGCGTGCTCCCTGTGTTTTGACATGCTGTCGGCTTTTAAACAGACAGGGTTTGTCAAACACTCCCAAGCATGTTGAGATGGATGGCTGTATGGAATATTCATTATGTCTGCTTTATCTTGACCGTGGTCCTTTCTTAAGAATGTTTAACAAACAGTTTCTCAATTTCCTTCTCACCATTCCACTGCGGCGGTTCTCTGTAGCACCTTGTGTTTTGGTGTTGTGTGGGAACATAAAAACTGAAAACAAAATGGTAGTCGTTGTGGAAGTTTAGGAGGGGTAGTCATAGGATTGAGGGAGGCAGTGCAGACTGCCTGGTGATGAGTGAAAATGAATGGTGACCTGTAAAAATTAGATGTATTACACATCCAGTCAACTCCATGAACATGTTTAATTATCTCAAGTGATCTCAACTCTAATGTTGAGGGAGGGTAAACGATGTAGATGTCAAAAATGGTTAATGTTTTTTTTCTCTTCTCTGGAAGCCCTGCCGCCAAGCCTTGTATCTGCAGTTTAAATCGGGTGTCGTGGAGCGCTGGTGCTTAGGCAGATTTGTCCATCTGCTTTCGCGTGCTTCCTGGAATTCAGGGTTCCTGCTGGAGCTAGCAGACATCTGCTGCAGAGCGTGTTGGAGGTCTTCCCTGCCAGGTGCCTTCACCGAGAAGCAGTAGACTGACGAGGCTTTGCGCGGCACGCCGGGGAATGCCGGTCCCGGGTCGGTAAAACGCGAGTCCTTCAGGTTAACGTGAGTTGCTCTGGCGCTTTAAACCACCTGATGCCCTGGGATTTTAGCCGTCTCTGCCGTAGCATAATCCTCATGTGTCACGGATTAACCTTCAGACCTCTGCTGCACGGCTCCTTGCACAGTCTGAAAGGTCACCTGGCAAGTGGCCTCTGTTTCTTCGCCCTTTATAATCCCAGCAAAAAGGCCAGATTCAATGGAAGAGATGCAGCTGTGCAAATTTATTACGAGTTCTCCTGAATAAATTAAAATTTTATTTTAACAACTGAGATAGCCACAGCATGCATTTAGCAAAGGAGGCATTTTAAATAATGCAATGATCACTCTTATTTGGATGTCTTTAAAAAAAAAAAAAAAAACCATATCAAAAGTTATAGTAATGTGTTTTTCATCTGGAAATAAATGGAAGAGTCTGGAAAATGATTGAACCTTCTGCGTTGCTGTTGGTTTTAAAAGGTTATGCACAGGAGCTGCCCGATTGGAGTCTCTGGATCCATGGGTAAAGTCAAAGAGTTCTCCAGAAGTGGCTGCATATTTGACCTCCATGAATTATGTGAAGTGGGAGCATATTTTTAATGGCAGGAAGCTGACAAGGATTCAAGACCCTGCGATGATGTGGTGTAAGGAGGGGCTCTGGTACCCACCTCCAACTGGCAGATTGATTTGGTTTCTTTAGCAATGTCTGGCATAAAATGATCTAAACGGTTAAAATCATATGCATGAACCTGGTGTAATTTCTTTCTGAGGCCAACAGGCGAAATGGAGTGGTGAGATTTTCACACTGTTAATGATACTTGGTGAACGTGTTTCGTGATCCAAGGAAACAAAAAGAAAAAAAAACTGACTTTATGGCACGCTTGTTACGATTTAAGTCTGGCTCCAAAAAGTTTGGAAAGAATTGTGGAGTTGGATCTGTTTTGCTTGAGGTTGTTCTACCTCTTCTGATCTTGGCACAGTTTGAACTGATTGAAAGATGGATTAAAACTTTCCAGGAAATATAGGCTAAAATCTGGTTTCATCTGTAGATTCCAGCATTACTTTTTTTGGTATGAAAAATTGTGAAATGAACACAAGGTCAATGTTCTGGACAACACGAATCCCCATTTCTCAGTCCAATGGAACATGTGTGGTTTGACCTCAAGGAAGCAGGTCGAGGTTAAGACCCAAAATTCTGGAGGCCTACCGTGGATAACGGTCAAACGCCTCTGCTTAAATCTCGTAGAAGGGTTTTTACAGAAGTTTGAGAAGAAAAAAAAAACACGGATAGAGAACTTGAATTGGTTTTTTTGATGAATCATCTTTTACTGTGATTCAGTATAAGAACATGACTGACGGCAGCAACATAAACCGTTATGTCAAACTGAACCTCACTATAATAAGACTAATTGATCTACTCAGGCCTTTATTTTGATTGGTATCACGTTTAACATTCAGTGGTACGCCGAGAAGAGCCTGTATCCATGCCAACAGAACTTTGTTGTCTCTGGTTTAAAAACCCAAAGGACACAATTTTGAAAACTTGTGTGATGGTTTGTCTTTACAGAAGACACATTTCGGTTCAGCAATGTTGTGTCACTTGATCGACATTAAGGGCCACATTCGTTCGCTTGCTTTTGTGGTAGACATGTGCTCTGTGTCTCTCGTTGATAGCCACCGTTTTTTATGTGATTAGTCATGGCGTTTATGTAATCCAGTTTCATTATGTAGCAGTTTCTTTTAGTTTTTTTTTTTTTTATCAAACAAGGTCATTTCATATCAAAAGTTTATTTTTATGTAAGGATTTCTCTATGTAATATCAAACGGGGAATTCATGTCAACGTGTTTTTTGATCTTGTTATCCAAATGGTTAAAGAGGATATCATCGGACGCAAGTTAGGCTGTTTTTGTTAAACAACCCAAGAAAAACTTATCATTGGTGCCTTTGACTCGCGCAACACTGCCAAATTCAACAGAGTTTGAGCGGCCATCGGTGGTTAAGACCTGAGAAGGAAGACTTGATGCTTTCAGAGTATACCAATGGGTGTATACCAATGGGTGTATACCAATGGGTGTATACCAATGGGTGT
>JAOVYW010008232.1:0-10305 GCA_025775045.1 Hiodon tergisus
GTGTGTGTGTGTCTGACATTACGTGCCTGCGTGTGTGTCTGACATTTCGTGCCTGCGTGTGTGTGTGTGTCTGACATTACGTGCCTGCGTGTGTGTGTGTGTCTGACATTACGTGCCTGCGTGTGTGTGTGTCTGACATTACGTGCCTGCGTGCGTGCGTGTGTGTGTGTGTGTGTGTCTGACATTACGTGCCTGCGTGTGTGTGTGTGTCTGACATTACGTGCCTGCGTGCGTGTGTGTGTGTGTCTGACATTACGTGCCTGCGTGTGTGCGTGTGTTTCCATGCGTGTCTGTGCTCAGCACTCTTCACTGTGTTCCGCTAAATAAACAAAACTGATTTTACTAGAAAACTTCCCACACCTAACTTCAAAGACCAATACCAAGGGAGATTGACTTTTACTGCACACCATTGATGGTTATCTTCTATGCCTTTTATTTCTAGACACGCAAATCACACTCAAAATATATTTTGAAACAACTCCCCCGCTTCTGCCTCCATCCAATTTAGTCTTTCTCAGTCGTGCGGTCAGACAGGGGTCTCATTCAAGCAACATCACAATGCCTCCCTATTCTCTCCTATGTGTTTGTGTTCCTTGGTCTGTTTTAATTGATGTTTCTCAGGTCAATTAGGTTTTGAGAATTCAGATTTGGAATCCGGTCTAAGACCACGTGCCATTAGCAAATGTAAACAATTTTTCCAATTTTTCAAGGTCATATTGGATTGGTGAACCTTTCTCTCTCACATCGATGGAAGAATCAATCAATGAAATAAGTGTTACTTAATATCCGCTTTCAGTTACAACAGAAACGGATTTGACATGTCAATGTCAGAATTATGTCAGAATTTTACATATTTACAGGGCAAGATGTTTACGTACGTAATTTAATTCCTTATATTTATTATCTGAAAACGGATATTTTGAAACAACCCTAAGTGTATAGGTATTTCACTCTGGCCTCTATCAGGGAATGGCCAGCAGATGGAAACAGTAACCGTAGTAACACTTTTTACTACAAGAGAATATACAAGTCCCTCCTACTGGTTCTGCTGTAGCTGGAGACTTAACTGGTTGTGTATCATCAGAACCCCTAGGCTTACCCGGATCATTTTTAATATGTCTGCACTGATAAATCATTTAGTAACTAGTATCAACTAGTAAATCATTATTGGATATTGGAAAAATTCAGTGATCATGAATGGCATTATATTGGGATTGTGGCTCTGCGGAATATCACGGCCTTGACCCCAATTGAGTAATAAAGGGATTTTGACCGCACTGAACTTCTTCCCTGTCTGGTCCTGCCTGACCTGGCCAGATCCTCAAGCAGTTCTGTGTCCCAGCTGGATTGTGATCCGCTGTATGCCATGTGGCAGTGTTTGAACAGGCAAACTGACGCGTGCCTTTCTGCATTCCAGGAAACTCAGTCCCCAAGAAGACTCACCTGAGTAAGTACCGCCTTGTGCTGCGTATTGAATGCTGCGTACGGAATCCTCATTGCACGGTTTTTTCTCTTCTCCTGATAGCGCTGTCTGTTACCTCTGTTTTTTTTCTTAGAACATATCAGTACATATAAACAAATCCATTTTTCATTGTGCCTCAGAAAATATTCATGTTGACATTGCATTTGCTAAAAAAAGCAGCGCTTCTGTGTGCGTGCGTGTGTGTGTGCGCACGCGGATTTATTTGGGGGGGGTGTGCGTGTGTCCCCTCATGGGTTTTTTTTTGTATGTTGTTGCTTGCTTTTTTATTTGTGTGTGTGTGTGTGTGTGTGTTTGTAAGGGTATGTTTTGGTTTACACAGGATGTATGTATGTACCAGCATGTACTGGGTGAATGTATGCACCTGTGATCCCTTATTGAGCTATGTTTGGAAATACCAATTGAACCCTTTGAAAACGAATGCCTATCTTGCACCTGTTTCCTAGCATAATTTTACCTCAGAAGGTTTAAGATGGAGGTGAAGCTGTGCTATTAACATTCACAGTGTCAACTTGTCCTGATAATGATTTTGTTTTCACAAAATTTTCAGAAAATGTTGTAAAGTTTTGTTTTCCAGTAATTGTGTTCTGAACTGATGATTTAAAAACAGAGACAGATTTGAAATTGTACTTCCATATTTCCAACTTGTATCCGTTGCGTTAAGGTCAGACTGAATTTAAGCATTGCTCAATGTAACCAGTATGGTCATCTGTGAGCTGGTTTCACTACTCGTGTAAGGATTAGCATATTGCTGTTTAAAGTGCTTAGCGGTCTATTTGAATTGTTGACATTTATGGCCATTCTGGACTGTGCCGATCTGATATCCTCTGTGTATCACAGGTTTTATAAACTAGTTTTGTCATATATTTGCTCTATAATGCTGTTAAATTAAGAAAGCAATTTTTTGGAAGCTTGAAACATCGCTTCAGAGTTCTGTCAGTTGCCGCCTAATCGTCCTACCACCATTCTTCTATTGGTTAGATGGCATGTCAGTAAGCTGTGTGGGTAGGTTTAGGATTCCAGCTGTTTCTTATGGCTTTGTGGGGTGAAGGAGTGAAAGAGATAGAGGTAAGCTGTAGCGGTTTTTGTCTCGGCCGCTGTATGAGACTCAGGTGCTAACAAAGAAATAAAAGCGAGAGAAAGAAGGGAAGACGGAGGAACAGGTGTTTTTTTTTTTCTGGTTGAGTGTGGTTAGTGTCGAACTCGGATAGTCAGCTACTAGAAGAGAGGAGAGGAGAGAGAGTCGGAAACTGAAGAACACTTCAGTGTAGTGTGCGTGTAGGAAGGGCCGGGCCCTCTGCCACAGATGTTGATAGACGGGTAAACGAAGGTGAAGTCGAGACGCGACAGAAAGTGACACAAGTGCGATATAACACAACTGCCGGGCAGAAAGGCGAGAGTCTGAGGCAGGAAAAAGGCCGTGAGAAGAGTCAAGGAGGAGAAAGCGTGACGAGATGAGAGGTAGGATATGTGTTTTTATTCCATTTGTTTTCTCCAGTATCAGTTCTAGTCTTGCCCATTAGTGTTTCTCTTCTTCTGTCCTTCAGGCTCTAAAGCATTGCCTTTACACCATTTTTAGAGGCTGCGCACACTAACGCATGGACCCACATACATACACGGATTTTAATAAATAGCCCTCCATTGGTGGAGGTAATGAAGGACACTGGGCAAGTAATCATCCAAGGGTTCAAGTTATACATGATTTATATGTGAGATAAGATATTTGAGATAAATCCACAACAATCACTAAAACTCACCTGCTATAACATTTTACATTAGATCATGATGTGAATGTGGGTACCTCAAAGTCTCGATAGATATGTAGTCAAAATATGGTGGTACGTTAAGAAGATGCAATGAAATATGAAATTACTATCTGTAATGCTTTGGCCACACAAGTGATGGGCCTTTCCTGTATTTTACTTGGCCGTCAGTGACAACTGACATACCTTCTCTTATTAGAATAATACATGTATGTACAATAATACATACATCATTTACATGGAGACATCATAATAACAATAGTTTTTTTTGTTTATGTGTGTATTTATATACACAGCTGGAGTTATTTAAGTTATATATAAAGTCTGAAGGCAAGAGGACTACAGGAGCCCGACTGAACACTGGTCACAGTGACCGTGTTAAGACGTACCTTATTGTTGCTTAGAAAAACCCAAAGGATTTATTAAATCCCTTTTAAAACCAAGCAGTTTAACAGACACCTTCGATGATGTTATCTTTTCGTATAAGTTTTCATGTAATTTTAAAAAGTCAGATTTGAATCCAAGCTAGTTACGTTTATCTGCTGTAATAACATTCAGTATGCGGGTATTTTCTCTGTTTCTATGTTAATAAACAGTATATGCGTTGTTCAAATTGGTGCCACTTATAAAGGTCCAGGTTAATGCCAAGAAGAATTCCTTTGTGGTCTGGGATCACATTGTGCCAAGACAATATGTAAAAATGATTATTCATAAATAAATAAAAACACGTTCCTTGCTAAGGGAGGTTTTTTGATTGGACCACAGAGATTTTCCAACCCGTGCTATGAAACCTGTATGTCGTAAATTACTGAGAAGTGACCATGTCAGGATTATTCCTTCATGTTACTTTCGATGTTCTACGTCCGTATCTATACCCCCACCCACCCTTTTCTATCCTCTCTCGCTTTCCAATAAGGCGAAATAACTTCTTCTGGGTTGTTCGCTGTCTCAGTACTCATAAACTTTCTCAACTGCCGATGGGCTATTCAGAGCTGAACGAAATCTCAATAAGAAAACGTTTGGGTGAATTCATTATTCTTAGTGACTGTAAATCAGTTTGCACATGTTAATGCTTGATTTTTGTTTTACAGAAATTATTATTAAGTTATTAATTTATTTTACTTTTTGGAAAAATGAGTCCCTCTAATTATTTTACTATCAAGAAATAACACAGGTGTAACAGGTGTTGACTGAATTCATACACTTCTAGCAAATCTGCATGTAAATCTTTTAGATGTTTGTATGTGATCCTAAAAATACCGATCTGTGTTGTTTAAAAGCTTAAGTGTTAATTGCTGTCTAATTGCTGATTTTAATCTTGGATGTTCGTATTTCATGTTTGTGGTCAAGATAAGTATTTTCAGATCATTGAAATTGCTTAAAAAAAAAAAATCAGTTTCAAGATTTGTATCAAACAAAGTAAAAAAAAACACAAAAAAAACCCTTTCTCCCTTTTCGAAGTGAGATAAAATATTTACAGCAATGCAAGTGTTGTAGGCATGTAGATTTGCATGTCATGAAAGTAGGCGGTGAATAATCATCGAGGCCACTGTTAGTAACTGTATTAGTTTTAGCCGCGTGAAAAGGTGCCGGCCATTAAAATGAAAGCCTAGCTTTATAAATTCCTAACGTTAACAAGCAGAGGGGAGTAACCACAGTGACTCCCCTGCACCAGTTTGGTGCGCACTGGCGCACACCAGCACCAGCGCAGACTCTCTGGGCTCCGCAGCTGTCACTCTTAGCAGTGGTACGGGAGATTTGTTCATGGCACAGACGATATTCTACCTGTACAGCTAACTGCCACTGCAGTTGTTACAGTGGAACAGTGCTTTGTTTTGGTGACAGTAGCAGTCAGTGCAGTTATGGGATCATTCATTCATTCACCCTGTGCAGTGCATTCCGGTGTGTAGTATGTGCAGACTAGTCCTGCACATTCAATGTCTGCAGTCTATGCCTGTGTGTGTAATGCCGTCAGTGATTTGCATATGCGCTGTATTTAGTGTGCGCGGCGTATTCTGGCATGCTGCAAATTCCAGCAAATGTGCGGTCACCCATCCAATTAAAATGGCCCTCGTCTTTTGCTGGGTCTTTCAGTAATTAGTACTTAGCTCGGTTAGAAAGTAAGCCCAGAAGGATGGAAATAGTGGTTTGCTGTACCTGATAAGTGCTAAACATATTTGTGGTTTGGCTGTCTCATACACCTAACCAAAGAGCGGTCCCAAGTTAGTGAGCCTTTAAGAGTGCCTGCAACCCAAAACAGAGCTCCTCTGACTGTTTGGAAAGATCCGGATGATTTTACGTGTTATGCGTTTCTGTGTTGATCTTATAGAGCTTCTAACCACCACAGTGGTGTCTTTCATTAACTGAATGTCATATCGGGTATTTCCGTTTTTAGAGGCAGTGTTTTGAGGGTAATATGGAGACGGAGACTTTCTCCAAAAGGAATTGAGCTGTTGGGGTTTTGAACTGGACCCGTTAACCTCCAAGGCCTAAGTGACCGTGAGCCAAGCAGAATACACCAATTTTTGTAGGCGTTGCGAGTTGCAAAAAGACCCAAAACTTCTAACTTTACAATGGGTTTACAGATGCTGTTTTTTACAGGTGATATTTCTCTTGTTATTTCAATGTTAGAACAATGAAATCATAAAACGCATATTCATATGAAAAGTAGACATCAAAGAAATTGTCTGCTTTCGGAATTCACGCCATCTTCTTCCACACACCTCTGCTTCCTCTCTCTCTCTCTCTCTGTTCTTTTTGCCCAGCATTTTCACAAGGTAAACTAAAACCTAGTTTTAATCTAAACATTTATGATACATGAATGTGAGGTATGTTAAATCATTTTCCATAATATATTTGCAATTATAATAATTACAAATATAATTCAATGTTTAATCATAATACATTTTTAATCAGGTATTTCCAGTGATGGGTATCAATTTGATTTATTTGAAAAGTGTTGACATTATTCAATAGTGATATGTCATAGTATTTATTATATGTTTTTAGGTCAAAATTTTGTAGGAATCATGGAAATATAACACTGAACAAAATGATCCAGGATTTTGGCAGTTTTGGGATTTGTGCATGGGTCGATATGGATCACCTGACAAATTTAAACTTTAGTGTAACGACCTATGGTAGGTTAACCATTTATATCAGTAAGAACTCAGTTAATGGTGAATCCAATTGAATAATTATTAGGAAAAAAACCTGCAATAATGCTTCAATACCCTTTTTACCTACTTTTAGTCAAGCAGCTTATGCCATAAGCTTATAACGAAGTGTTTTATTTTTTATTTTATTTAGCAATTCTGCTGAAAACGGTAGCCAAGTGCCAAAGTATATACGTTAAGTTACGATAAATTGTTCGTGTTTAAAATTAAGCACAAAAACTTAATTAAATTGGTGGTAGGTTACAATATTTATAATCAACTATTAGATTTTTTTAAAGCATTCATTTCTTCTGTTTTCTTTCAAGTTTATTATTATGCAAAACGACAGTTTAAGCAGTACTTGCCGAAGTTAATTATTATTGTACATTGGGTTTATACACTGTCAAAGGATTGCCGCGCTAATGTCTCACAACGTATTTCGCAATGTCCCAATGTATTTCCAGATTTTTGCTTAGGGGTGCAGTGTTCTAAAAATGAGCATTCAGTTAAATATGTTTGTCCCAGCTATTCTCTTGATATTCTTTTCATCCGTAACTTTAAAACATTTTTTCATTGATGCCAATTATTATTTTATTTTAATTATTGTGTTGTATTTCCACAACTTTATAACTTTATTAGACAACCCATAAATGCATCCCTTCCTGGTAAAATGGAGAATGTATTAATGTATCTCCAATACGTAACAAGGGCTTACACCAAGAATAAATACGTTAAAATTTGGTCAATTTCATCGCTATGTTTAGTGTGGATATGCATGTGTCACATACTGTATCTGTGACTAAAACCTAAACTAAAATACCCATCTTTTTAGACTTTTTATCATTATAGCATGTGACGAACTTTTAACGCTACTTTGCAGTTTTGGAAGGTTTCCGTCTAAGGAAGACTGAGGTTTTTCTTTTCGATTTACAGAACAAGATGCACCTCGCTCTGTTTCATTAAAAACATCCGTAGCTAATTTAAAAGTTGTCACCCATCCTCATGTTGTCCGTTTTAACTTTTGTTCTCTTGACTGACAGCTCTATCATTAAACAACTTCCTTGTGAACTGACACTTTCAGTTCAGACTGACTCAGATCGTTACCGCGTACCAGCCCGATCGTTTCCACTTATTAAGGGTTTATTTCTTGGTTCCACTCACCGATTCAAATTTTTCCTTATTCATAGCATCTGGAGTCGGGATGCAAAAGAGGTTTTATTGGAATAAAAAGACTGTATTATCAAAGCGAAAGTGAAAATCTACAGCTGCCAAGAGTGCATGAACTGCCTATAACACAAAGTAACAAAAAACATTTGACGTCGCTTCGGCTGCTCTCTATTGTTTCCAGCGGAACAGAAACCGTAAACAGATGGCAGGGTTTAATCCTAATCCTTTAATACTTAGTCTTTAGTCCCTCTCTCTTCTGCACTTTAATCCCCTTTCTCCCTTTATCAGCCTCCCTGTTTATATGTCAATCTGTGGATAAGAGTTGCGTAAACTGATAGCATTTATCTCTGAATCAGTTTAGTCACTGAATCAATCTTTGCCTCTGTTTAGATATAAATGGGTGAATAATTTTGTAAGTACACGCGGAAACTATTGTCTCAATTCGGATTCGCTAAACTATTAGACCACTAAGGCTCATCTGTTATATTCACAAAATCAGTATGATCAATTAACTCGAGTGATGAAGCAGACTGGAAACTTCAGCAATACCGTGGTATAACTGGTGCTCTTTTGAGTGGATTGTCTCAAATTGCTGACTCAAATTGACCCAGTGCTCAAGAGGAAGAATGCCTGCATCGACTGCGCTGTGTGGCCAAATAATTTCATTAACCAATTATTGATGATTGGTATTTCTGCTCCTATGTTGGTATGACTACTCACAGCGCGTGCTGTAAAAACCAATCGACAGTCACCTATGAGAGATATGGACAGGAGGCAGCCAGACTTGTGTCAGATACTGGGCAAACCGGTAACCTATGGGTTTGTTGTCACTGTCCATCAGTAGCAGATTCCACTCTGTGTATTCTCTATGGGCATGTGGTTTTGGTCTGAGATAGACAGAGGGAGAGAGATAAAGAACGAGGGCAGGAGAGATAAGCTTGAAGATGATTTTTTTTTTGTATCAGCATGTGGTTTGAGAGGATGGAGCGAGTGACTGAGGCAGAGGGAAATGGAGTGAACACAAGCGTCCTGTATCAGCATGTGGTTTGGGTTAAAGAAATAGCTAGAGATGGAGCTGGCAGTTATTGGGTAGTTCCAACAAGCTTAATTGGATCTCCTTCCTTTTTCTTTACTGCGTATTCACTGGTTACTGCCTTAGTCGTCCTCCGATTCCGTCGTCCTTGCCTTTTAGTTTAGCCATGCCTCTTTTTTTTGTCTCCTTTCCGTTTATGTTATTTCCTTTTAAATGATTTTTAAAAAAAACAATGTAATCTGATTCAGATTGTCAGCCCCTGGAGACAGTTCAAGACCCTGTTGTTGTTCTTTGCCAGAGAGCCCCAGGTGTTTTTGGCAAGTCGTCCTGTACCAGAGACACTAAATGATTGTGCCTGTGTACGCGTGATGGTTTGCAGATTCATGCGCCTCCTTCTGCAACGGCCAGATTATGCAGTAGCTACAGTCACTGTCCGTCCCGGTGGTCACACATAGAAATGTGGCATGTTCAATTCATATTTTGCATATGGCTCGGCTTGTAGGAAACGTCACCGTTGCTGTTGAAAATCAGGTGTCTGCTTTTGTGTGTTTGCTCAATAGATGTGTGAGTCTGCGCAACAATTTGAGGTACGTTTTATGTGTCAACACAACTTTTTGTGAGAGTCTATACACCGGAGTGGGATTTGTGGTGTCAGTGTGGGGCCAGGGTGTTAACCTAGAGCTCCAGTGTCTCACAAACGCGTGAATACTCTCTCTGCCTCATCGTACAGTCGTAGGAGGCGTGCCTTTAGCACTTCCTTCTGCTGGCCTATGCAATTTTCCCCTTGGTCAAATAACACGGGTAACAGTTTGTGTAAGTCAGGGTCAGTCACTGTAAAAGTCCCCCGGGCTGCCAAGGCGCTGTGAGGATGGTTCGAGCCTCTCTGGAGATTACCACTAGACTGGGGGTTCGAACGGCATAGTCTTTTTCTTTTTCTTTTTCTTTAATGAACGTTGCAGAGTTGTTATTTCCAGGCTTTGATAAAATGCTGACTGAAGAGAAAAAGTGAAGACCAGCACAGTTTGTGTATGTGGTGTGTGTTTGTCAGAACTTGGATGTGTGTGACCTGCTTGTGTGCGGTTTAGTGTGCCTCAGAGTACAAGGTTTGCACATGCATATTTGTTGTATACTTCTGTGGGATTAGTTGGGGTTTCTGATTTTGTTCCTGACAAAGGATGAATGCAATATTGTGTATTTTTATTTATTTATTTATTTATTGATTGCTTGCTTTTCACCACTTGGGTTATTAGTGTGTGTGTGTGTGTGTGCATGTGCATATGTATGTGTGCGTGTGTGTGTGTGCATGTGTGTGTGTGTTTATGTGCATATGTATGTGTGCATGTGCGTGTGTGTGTATATGTGTGCATGTGCGTGTGTGTATATGTGTGTGTGTGTGTGCGTGTGTGTGTGTATATGTGCATGTATGTGCGTGTGTGTGCATGTGCGTGTGTGTATATGTGCATGTGTGTATATGTGTGTGTGTGTGTGCGTGTGTGTATATGTGTGTTTGTGTGTGTGTGTGTGTGCATGTGCGTGTGTGTGTATATGTGTGCATGTGCGTGTGTGTATATGTGTGTGTGTGTGTGCATGTGCGTGTGTGTATATGTGTGTGTGTATGTGTGTGCATGTGCGTGTGTGTATATGTGTGTGTGTATGTGTGTGTGTGTGTGTGCGTGTGTGTATATGTGTTTTTTTGTGTGTGTTTGT
>JAOVYW010008233.1:0-10304 GCA_025775045.1 Hiodon tergisus
GCAGTCTAAGGCATATATTAGACAACCTTTTTCTACTGGCCAGCATAACTGCAATTCCTTCACCACTTTCAACTCTTAGTATAATTTGAGCCAAGACAAAGACTGTCCCTTGAAAAAGAAGACCAAATGCAATGAATTTCACTAAATGTATCTTCTTGATAATCCATGTATTGGAAATTGAAAGACCTGCATTAACTGAAAGCGAGAGAGAGATACTTGTACGATCAGGTGCCCCTCCCCTCGGGCTGAATGTTCTTTGTAACAAGAGCCGTACTTAAATGATATCTGTCAAAACAATGGCCGATTCCAAAACCCACTCAGATTTCACCATGGGCAGGCTCAGAAGGACATGGGATGTTTCCAAGTTCCCTTCCTCTCAGTTTAACACATTCAATGCCATACAGGCTGAGATAATCTGGGAAGAGCATGTTAAGAGGCACAATTTAAGGGACAACAGTGCGGGGAAAATCTGGCTATGGTTGTTTCCTTCTAATCTGTTGTGTTAAAATGGGCAGACTGAGTGTCCTAAACGACTTTGCGTGAGGTATGATTGTCAGAGCCAGGGGCGCCGATTCCAGTATCTCAGAAACAGCAGCCCTCTTGGGCTTTTCACGCATGAGAGTGTCTGGGGTTTATCGAGAAAGGTTCGACAAACAAAAAACATCCAGTCAATGACAGCCCTGTGGGAGAAAACAGCTTGTTGTTGAGGGCGGTCGAAAGAGAATGGCAAGAATCATGCAGGCAAACAGGCAGAGCGATAAACAGGCAAATTGGTGCACAGTACAACAGATTAGTCCTGAATGGCATTGCAGAACTTGTCAGTCCTTGTCAATTGCAGCAGACGAATGCACTAGTTTCCCACTCCCATCATCTAAAAACAAGAAGTGGCATGCCATCACCAACACTGGATTGAGGAGTGGAAAACATTGTGTGGTCTGACGAATCCAGGCACCCGTTGGGTCATGCCAATGGCAGAGTTAAGATCCTGCTTGGTGTCAACGGTAGAGGTACGATTTAGTTTACTTCAGCGGCCTGCCCAGTCCCCAAACCTGAACTTAGTATATATTTGGGATAAGATGGAACAGGCTATTTGCAGTTTGAACCTGTACCACCGCTCCATCTGCTGCAGTTGCATGATGCCCCAAGTAATTAAGACTGTTCCGGAGGTAAAAGAGGGTATCTAGATGGGTATACAAAAAAAATGTGTACCTAATAAACTTTGCCATTTAAAAAAACATGCTATACTGTAAATAGTATATCATATATGTAAACAGTTGTGCTTAAAATGGAACAGAATTACAACCCTGCAGTATAAATGACTGTTATTGACCTTTTTAAATAAAATAAAAAATTATGCTGACTTGGTAATTAAGGAGACACTTTAATTTTAAGCTGGTGCCAAACCACGAATCACGTTGTCTTATTGTTTTAAGAAATCTGTATTACACAACAATTCTTGAGCTACATTTAAGGTATTTTGGAAAATGTGTTAACTTCTCTCGCAATAAAACAGTATCTAAACCCGTGAACCACTAAAACGTTATAAAATGCTAGATTTGCACTGAGAGAAAAGTTGATAATAGCTTGCACAGCAGTGGGTCAAGTCAACAGAGTCGATGTCGAGGTGATTTAGGTCCAAGTTGTTTTGGCATCTGTTTCCCTTTCCCTGTACCCAAAATTATGTTTATTATGTAAAGGGGGGGAAGAACATGAGATTTATTAATTTAAAAAAAAGAAAATCGAGGGATTATGAATCGGGATCAAAAACTCAAAAGCTTCGTTATTTCCCAAGAGATCAGATTATTTTTTTTTTGTGTGTGTGTGTATTTTTTACCAATAAAACCACTTCTATGTTTAGACATAGATTGCGTTTCTGACAGATGTCAGACGTTGTTCCCAGTAACGAGGCAGAAGTCAAACAGATCTGGAGGCTAGAATGATTTTTTACTACCGGAGGTTTTACCCAGGAGATCAGCATTGGAAATGTAGGGCTCTGCATGTGGGACTAACTTGTGGGATCTGTAGTTTTTATGTGTCTATCCACTCCAGCTACGCGGCACTTCAGTGCAATAATCCTGAGAACCAAACCCGACAGATGTTTTATTGCATTTAAGTGCACTTATCCATGTCGGCTTGGAAGGTGTTCGACATAATTTAATTCTTGTTATGCAACGAACGTGGGAAAACACGGGTTACACGTGCAATGCACACAAATGGTGGCACGGTGAAATAGCGTTTAATAGCGCTTTCTTTGCATTAAATAAATAAGAAACTAAATAAGAAAACAAAGAACATTCGATGAAATACAATGTTATTAAACGCGATTACAGAGTAGGTTTTGGATTTGGTCCCAGCCTTAGTCCGCAAAAAGGGGAAAAAAAGAGAGTTATCTGTAAAGACTATACAATGCTGGTCTAAAAGTGCTGATCCAGTCTGATTACACATCAGTCATGTGATACATACTACAGCCGCGGAGGAATCGTACCAGGTAAGTGCTGATAGCAGCTGTCCTAGTGTTTGAGTTAAGTAAGGGTCGACACACTACACCTGTTGCATTTAAGGGTTTTTTTTCTCTGTACATCGTAGAATACCAAACACACTGTTTTCAGCTTCTCTCCTAACACGTATGCTGATTTGTACTCCAGCTGCCTGTGTATTATTCATTAGCATGAATGTACTTATTCATAAAATAGCAAACAGATAATCGATGAAAATGTTTCCATATTAAACGTAGTGTTTAAATGTACAGAATGGAAGTAATGACACCATTTTCTAGGCTTCGGGATAAATAAACATTTGCTAATGAAGTAGAGTTTACCATTGAATTTGACTTGAAGTCTCACAACGTTGTACTGTTTTTTAATGTGTCCCCATCAGATACTAAGGGTAGGGGACAACTTGTCAATACTAAGAACACGGTAACTAATCAGACCACTAAGCCTAGATGGAGGCTAAAATGTTAACTCAGGGAATAATACTTTTTCTTCTTGAAACATCATATTTTACATTTTCCAGTTTCCCCACTTATTTTTATGTAATCTGTTTAGAGGCTTAAACTGCGGGTCCAAAGAGTGACCGACACAATCTAAAAGAATTCCATTAAAAATCTATCACTCAGAACTGACGAGTGAGAACATTTTACTGGACAGTGTTTCAGGGCCCTACATTTCTCATCATGCTTACCCGGCTGTTACTGTCTTGGTCTGTTGTCCTGGTGCTGAATGTATTGCTTTTTAAGTGGATGTTTAAGCAGCTCAATTAACTAACTCAGCATGACGCTGACTTGAGTTTGAGTTCACTATAATCAATGTCCCTCTGCCTTACTGTGTCCAGTGGCACTATTGCGCATTTGAGAAAAAAAGTCTTTAATCTCATTAATTAACGAAGAGTTACCATCAATGCCTGTGAATAAGTGTAATCAGAACATGCATAAACTTTAAACTGTCATTGGTTGACAATGATAAACTTTAGTCATTGGAAAGGGATGGCAAATATACCATTGAACCAGGACTAACATTCGCAGTGTATGTGCCCTTGTGGGTTTTTTAATTTTCATTTTAACAGCTTGAAATAGCCCATCTCCCCCCATCAAAAAAAAACAACAACCAAAAAACAAACTAAACAAAAACTGAAGCCAGCCCTGCATTATTAAACCTTGAAGATGTCCGTATAAGCCTTTTGTCTCATGAGAGAGATTAGTTAGTCTAAGCCAAGGGCTCTCGGACACAGCACCACTTGCGGGCGATAAATTGTAACAGTACCTTTCCATTAAGATATACGATGTTAAAGTGGGATACGATTTTGTGTTTTCAGTTCGATTGTGCCTCAGTTTACCCCAGATCATATTGCTTTGGACCTTTGGTGCATGTTAACAAAACTGCAACAACGAAATACATGTGAAATAAACCAAAAGAATATCTAACCACATATTTACTAACTTACACTGCAGTTTAAATGCATAACATCTGTGCTCCAGGATGCCCATTCTATTCTTAAAATAATTGTTTTTTCAAAGTGCGACGCTAAATCACACACTTTGGAGTCAATTCTGTCCTCCTACTTTTGAATCGAACCCGTAATTGCACAGTGTCCTCAAAGTGCCTTGCATTTGTGTGTGTGTGTGAGAAAGAGAGAAAGAAGCCAGAGGCTAATTTGCGACAATGAAAGCAACAATGGGGCATTCGACCTGAAGTGAGCGAGCACTGAAAAAGACAAATGTGGGTAGGCGACGTGCAATCTTCACTCTGTCTCACCGAGAACAAAGTATTGAAAGAGTAAGGGAGCCGGCCATCCCTGCAAGGACACAGGCTATACAGAAAACCGACCCAACGTTTCCAAATCAGCAGCCTCACATTAATCTTGCTTTGAAATCAATCTGGAGGGAAACAAATTGGGCCGCAGCATAGAAATATACAAAAATTATATTTATAAGTGAATTAGGTATGCAAACAATATTAATGTGCATACAGTTCGAGTGATGAAGCCGACATGTTTTTCAAAGTAACGCGTTAACAGCTACACCGCCCGCAGGTCTGGGAAACGGAGCCAATTGTAGATAAATTGGACGTTGTGCGTGTCACAGCTTCCCCTCTCCTTAATCAATAAGGTGGACCCGAGTTCGCCCTGCACTCCTCAGGTCCCATCAGCAGAAAGGCCGGAGTCTGATCATGCAGGTCTTCTCGGCTGTCAGCTCGTCAGACAACTGAAGCCACCTGCATGTGCATTCCGGGTATGAATAAATCAGGACTAGGCTCCCAGGCATGCGTTTCCTCTTGGTGAATGTCAGAGGCTGAAATGATTTGCTTATGTGGAGTAATGTAGACTACCTGGGGGTAAGGGCGGAAGCGGCAATGATGGGGGATAATTTGATGACATGAATTGAAGAATAAATTGACTTCCTGTAACAAGTTTTCCACATTATTATATTCTCAAAATAGATTTTTTTTTTTTTTAATGGATGGACAGGAATTTTTTGGTTTAGCTGTAAAGAACATTGGATGACTGACTGCTAGGAAATATGGATAAAGAACTCATCTATTATGAAGTTGGTCCGCTGTACATCACTCAAGGTGTTGATCTCAGTACAATGCTACACTCACCAGCCACCTTTGGGACACTAGTCACTTGATATTGCAGGGTAGACAAACAGCACTAGATTACAGGGCTGCCTATGCTCCCCTGGTCAATTTCTGCAAATTACACAATCTGGATTTGGACCTGACCACTCCATCTGTGCTCGGGTGAGCACCTTTGGCGACTGAGCCTCTTGGGAGGCCCCAAGCACACATTTTAATAACTACTTTGGCATATACAGTTATATTCTGATATTCTGAAAATCTAACAAGCAATTCATTACCTACATAAAACAGGCTAGTTCTTTTAACATTTGTTGACATCGGAAACATGATGAAATGGGAGGTTGGAGGTGTAGGATTATTGTGAATGGGGTGCCTAATGGGTTTCTGAGGGTGCAAACATGCATATTTTAAGTAAAAGTTGCTACATTTAACAGAATATAAAAATATATAAACTTATTAAAATAAACTTTGCCACCCTAATTTGGGTCACGACCCGAGGGTTGGAGCCACTGGTATAGAGCAACAAAAACGAACTATTCTGGTCTCATACATCGCGGTCACCCCCGGAGGAGTACTGAAGGCTCCATGTTGGAAATAAATATTGGGTTATATTTTCCTGCATCTCATTGTGCTGGAAAAGCATGGACCTTTTATCCTGATATTCTCTTACACAGTGCACCCCTGTATTAAAGCATGACATCCCTCAGGTTATGATTTGATAAGACTGACTTTAAAAGGACGCTTAGTATTGATCAAAACTGCAACACCTCCAGAGGGTGGTGATGGTCTCCAGTCAGTAAGGCCAAGCAAAGAGGAGCCCTGAAGACATTTGTATTTGTCCCGGAGGCTGTTTTCATCCTCTTTTAAACTTTCCATTGTTGGACTGCAGTACATTTCTCAGCTGGCCTAGAAAGTGAATTTGGCACACTGTCAAAAAGTCAATTGCGTTAATTTGGTGAAGTAAATCAGTCCTAATTTCCTGCATTTCATTCCATAGACATGGCAAATGAATGTATGCGGCCACAGATCATGCCTAGAGCACCGCTTGCTGTTGACGCTTGTGTTCATCGTTGCTGTTTTTAAATGAAGGCCTGTTGGATCAGGATGAATGTGGCACTGCATCTCAAAAGCTCTTAATGTGCCACTGCCTCCTAAAAGTTGCATTCGGGCATGGTAAATTACGGTTCAAGTGTAACGGGTTGAAAGTACTTCAGTAGTGTGACTAGCCCATGTGACACGGATAGATCCTCTGAAACCCAACAGCTCAGGTTCCTTGGAGAGTGTAAAATGTAAAGCACATTAATGTATTTGGGCTGGTTCTCTAAATTAGAAATATCGCCCATCAGTAATGGCGCCTGGTGATAATAAAATCTGGCAGCCATGACAGTTCTGTCAATTTTTTTTCTTACAATGACCATAAAGACATTCATATTTCTATTTCAGGGAACAACGTTTATGATAATAACCCAACATTTCCTTTCAAATACACAATATGAACCATCACTAATGGCTAAATATATTTATCTGTCGCGAGGACAGCCATATAGCTGTACTCAAGCAGAGTGATTTTTACTCATACTACACATAATCCCAGGCAATTCCTTTCACCCTTTACTGAGTGGTGGAGGGATCAGCTCCAGAGGCCGCCCTGAGCACTCAAATAGTCCCAAATACGTCCACAACGTTCAACC
Source organism: Hiodon tergisus (assembly GCA_025775045.1). NCBI lineage: Eukaryota > Metazoa > Chordata > Actinopteri > Hiodontiformes > Hiodontidae > Hiodon > Hiodon tergisus. The sequence goes on from JAOVYW010008233.1 coordinate 6,770, forward strand.
AATAGATCCTGGTGAATGTGTAGGGGGTTGCCCAGACGGCTGTATTGCAGATGTCCGTGACCAATGTACCCTGGAAAATCGCAGAAGTGGCCTGACCTCTCATTGAATGGCCAGACATCATCTTAGTTGGCGGAAGCTTGCATTTAGCATCTGAGTGAGTCTCTTCTTGGACAGGGGCTAGCCTGCAACTCAGATCCGTTCAGGCTGGTGTAAGCTCTCTATTCTCTTCACTAGCTGGTGCTCACACACACTGTCTGACTGGAAAGGTGTAAAGAATTATTTCAGTTACAACACGGTCTCAGGTAGAAAAGCAAGGTTAAGCCGCAGGGTAACTTTTGACCTTCCATGTGAAAAGAGGCGCTGGACACAGACAACGCCTACAACTCGGAGCTGAAAGTGAGGCTTCATTAAGGCCTGAAGCACAGCATTTTGTCTCCACTGGGGAACAACGTTCAGTCAGTCTCCCAGAAAGGCCTTGATAGCGTAGGCTGAGCCGTTCACGGGCCAAACTCAGAGCTGTAGGGTGGGCGGGTTGTGGTTTCACAGAATGTCCTGCACCTGAATGTAGAGGTTGTGGAGGGCTGTATCAGAGATGTAAACCAAGATCTCCTGGGCCAGCGCAGGCAGTGCTACCAGCAAAATACTATCCCCCTCCTGCCGGATCTTTTTCAGGCAAAGCAAGAACCATACCGCCAGAGAAAACACATACAGGAGACCCGCCGACCAGCGGCGCGCTAATGCATTCATACCCAGATGCTCTGCATTGCTTTTTATGGAGAAGCAGAGGGGGCAGTACTTAATTTCCCGGGAGGCAAACAGACCGAGTTGTGCCTTCCCGAACCTGTCCCAAATGAGGATGGACCCTCCATTCCATGCTGTCGAGAACTCCTTCTGACAGATCTGCAGCTGTGTTTATCACTGCCGGCAGCTGAACTGCCTAGAGGGAGTGAAGATGTGCCTGTGACCAAAGCAGAATCTTGGTAACTAGGCGCTGGAAACTGGATGACCTTATGCAACCCTGGCGGTTGCTATTGATAGGAATTTGAGTGAGCAAATAGTCCTGGACGAACATGATCATTTTAACTCCACTGTATCTTAAAAATGTAAAAATAAAAATCAAAGTTTGTCTAGAAAATATAAAAAATTTGAATTAAAAATGCTTATTAAATTATTCAAATAAGCAAAAAAATGACTTGTGTTATTAAAATGTTCAAACGTTCAAAAAAAACTAAATAATTCTTCAGTGTCTAAACGCATTAGTGTTCTGTTGGTTATTATTTGCACTAGAGTTTAAGACCGCGGGTGAAGGTAATTCAATTTTCTATTTCCTCATGAAATATATATACATAAGACAATCCTGGGGAAAAAAAAAACTTCCAACATCACCACTTTAAAACAGATGTTACTGAGTGTTAATTAGATTTTTACAACAAATACGACTTTCTCTTTGAAATAAGTCTATTTATCCCATGCGTTATAGCACATGACATGTGAAATATCTGTCGACTGGAATGAAATCAAATGAACACGTTGTGTGTTACCAAACACAAGAAGATTTATTGCAGAAGGTTGGAAAACATTTTAATTATTTTTTGCTTTTATAAACAATTTAAGACAAACTGTTTGAGGAAGCCGCCCCCACTTCCTAGTTCAATTTTCATTGAATCCGCCTTCTGGTTATAGGCTGTTTGTAGCAAAACCTAAATGAACCGCAAAACACAAAGATAGTCATTAAACTGTACAACTTCAAACAGGTTACACTAATTAAAATACATATTTGATGCAGTCACGGTCGCAGTGGCACAGTCCCTCAGTATATGCTGCAGCAGTCATGAAGCAGTCTGTGTTGAAAGGAGGGACTCGGGAGGATGCATTTCTCAGCATTGCAACACAATGGTGTTACTGCTGGAGAGCTGCTAGGCTAGTGTACACTCACCCATTTACTCCTGAACACACTCTAGTAATAGGAACCTACTTGAATGACTACCGTGTAGGTGCCTTCACTGACATGCGTTTGAACTGCAGTTTTCTTCTTGCTCAGAGGAAGGCTCTTAGTGGGGCTGCTTGCGGACGGGAGCCCTTTTGATCGTGATCACAAGATGTTATAGTTTCAACTTTCCTTTGTTTATTTTCATACCTGGATCATGTAAAAATGGGTTTCAAGTACTTAAGTTATTTTAAAATAATTCTAGGGGTGTATTTGGTGTATTTTAAGTATTTTCAATTACTAATGCTAAAAAATAAATGACTGTAGTTTCAAATACTCAAACTTCAAAGACGTGAAAACGGGATGAAAACTGCAAAGAAAGCTTCCTAAAAAGCGATAAATGCGACACAACACATTTATTTGTTTATTTCCTCTTCGCTGATAAGTAATAAATAAACGAGGTCAACGCATAATTAATTAGGAAGTACATGTTAGGAAACCTAGAAAACAGTCTTACACATTATAAACATACAGTTTTGAAAAGATATGGGGTACATTTCAGCCGATAGACTGGAGACAAAAGGAGATTTTTTTGTTTCCCGTATGGTAACATATAAAGCTGGTCTGCTATATTATTGTATTTTACATCCACATTCTTAAATATACAATGTAAGAGAGAGAATTCCTTTTTTTAAAGTGACATTTTTAAAGACTAAGAAACTGCTGCTTCTTGGCAATCGGATTCAGTGTTTTTTTTTTTTTTTTACTAAGTCTTATCGTTAATCAAAGACTCGGAAGAAAAAAAAAACCTACAGATTTTTGGAAGTAAAGTTCAGTTCCCAGTTCAACAGTTTGCATTGCTATATGTTTTCCTTTCTGAAAGTGTGCCTTCTTATCTTCGGAAGTTAACCGTGTTAACTTCTGTATTCCTTTCCAACATGACCACATCAGAGGAATTTCACAGCGCTTTGTGTCATTCCAGGGAGCCAAACTTTTAGGACCCGGTCTGTGTGAGAAAAGATTTTTCAGAGGACAGCGCTTACAGTGACTGACGTTACCGCAGCAGCTGTGAGAGGGCCCAGACCAGGGCAAAGACCAAGGGGTCAGCTGGGGATTTGTGAGCCGTGCCAGAAGTGTCCGCCGTTTCAAAACTTTCCACTTGCCTTCTGTGGCTGGTCTCCCTGCCCGGGGTCCCTGTTGGGATGGAGAGTACAGGTTAGAAGGGTAAGGGTTAGGGTTAAAAAGGGAAAAAGAGAAGGATTAGGGTTAAAAATGAAAACCCTGATTAGGGTTAGGGTTAAAACAGGAGAAGAGTAAGGGTTAGAATTAAAATGGGAAAAGAGTTAGGGTTAAAAAGGAGAAATGTTAGGGTTAAAAACAGAGAAGAGTTAAAGTTAAAAAGGAGGAAAGAGTTGGGGGGAAAAGATAGGGAAATTAGGGTTAAAAAGGGAGAAGAGTTAGGGTTAAAAATGGAGAAGAGTTAGGGTTAAAAAGGGTTAGGGTTAAAAAGGGTTAGGGTTAAAAAGGGAGAAGGGTTAAAAATGGAGAAGAGTTAGGGTTAAAAAGGGTTAGGGTTAAAAAGGGAGAAGGGTTAAAAATGGAGAAGAG
>JAOVYW010008236.1:0-10302 GCA_025775045.1 Hiodon tergisus
TATTTTTACACACACACACACACACACACACACACACACACACACACACACACACACACACACACACACACACACACTAGCTATAAATAAACATGTTTTAAGGCCGTTAATTCTTTTTCAGTATAGGACAAGAAACGTTATCTGTAATGTTGCCAGATGCTTTCGTTTGACTGTTGGCTGTCGTGACTAAAACACAGTTCATAGCATTTAATTAACCTATTGCAAACTGTCGTTTGCTTCTTTGATAAATTCAATCAATCAATACATTGTATTTTTATAACGCATATTTTAGAAACAGAATTTGTCTAAATGCCTGAACCAACTGTGTTTTCCAGAGGGAATAAAAAACCAGGAAAACCCAGTGCGAAATGGGAAAAACTGGGAAAAGAGGCAGTGACCTCCGAGGCATTCGAGAGAACTGGAAAATGACACTCACTAGAGAAAGTAAATTTCTATTGATTTACTGTAGCTATATGGCCAGTTGGTAGCCCATGTTTGAGAACAGGAGTCTCAGGACATCATCTGTGCTCGGGGAAAGCTCAATCACTTCTTCAGCCGGTAGCTAAAAAGAAATTAATTGCGGAGCGACGTAAGAGGCGAGCAGAAGAAACCGAAAGCATTCCCTTTATATTGACGGCTCTGACCAATCTGGGAGAGTTCTTGTAAGTCTAGTTGACAGTGGTCTGGACTTGGACGGAATTAGCGAGTAATTGCCTCCTTATGACGTATTTCCGTCATAGGCACTCACGTTATTTTGGATCTCCTCTGAAGCCGTTCAGGTCAAGGGGCTTGGAACAGCAGTGGCCCATCGGGCAGGTGGCTGCTGAAAGCGGTTCCACTGTGGTGCATTCAAGTTGTTGAAGAGGGTTCTTGATCATTTCCTTGTGGGCAAGACCGACAGATAATGTAAAATTTCCCTACAAAAAAGTAAAATAAAAAATATCTTGTCTGCCTGCGGGACAGTACATTATTGCAGGATGTTCTGACAATGAGTATCGATGTGTACTGACTCAGACCCACACTTCATCTACCCAATGAAACAGGAAAAGTATCTTATTTTATTCAAATATATTAATTCAAACTGCCTGTGATATTGATTGAAAAATGTCAGTAAAGCAATTGCATGAAGTGTGTTGTTTTGTGAAACGTACAGAGAGTAAGGAAAAGCCTTCACAAAGCGCTACAAGAGCTCATTTAAGGTGGACTAATCCAAAAAAAAAAAAAGTCTTACTAGCATATTGCCATGGATACGGCAAAATGCTTCACCTCTCATCCATTCAGAATTAAAATCCCCAGGTGACACAGTTGGTTCACCAATTGGAAGCTTCTGGGTTTTTTCCACCACTGTTTCTGAAGGGGGAAATGACGAGCGTGGCCAATACACACGTCTACCTCTGGGACGCTGAGGGCCAATCACAGGAGAGGTGCCTGTTACTTGAGCCCTTGCCAAGTTTCTGAACCCATGACCTTATAAAGCTAGGGCCTGGTCAGTGTTCAGCTTCTTTTGCAAAACGTGGCTATTGCGCACGTCTATATCGGCACCGACGAATGCCATCCAGGAGAGGAGGAGGAAGGTACCTTTTTCACACCCTTTCCGATCCCATGTCTGCATGTTACACGTCATCACAGTACCATTTTGTGAGTCTTTCTCAGTTCTCAGAAACCTGAGCTCCAGTCACTGAGTGGCACAAATCCCCACCCCGTGTTTCAGTCCTCACGGGCCCTGGGACTCTCAGAGTACTTACCCCTAGAGGGTTTATTCTGTCCTGGGCTGTGGGACCCTCCAGTGTTGCCACAACAAATGAACCGAACAGAAAATCTGAAAGTTTGTTTATATGCTGTGGATGAACACAGCATCGGATGCCTCAGAAACATCTGTCTACAGTTATTTCAGGTGTTGTGTGCGTGTGTGTGAGTGTGTATGTATGTGTGTGTGTGTGTGTGTTTTTGTATGCGTGCTCGTCTGAGAATGATGGTAAGAAGGCGACGGACTATTGTCAATGTTTTTAAGAATCAGCCAAACTGTCATTTATAAAGCTATGCTGGGCTGTGCTTTGATGCCATTTGTGTTTAAAAGCCTGAATCACTGCTTACAACAGACAATTTTCACACATTATCAGTGTAGGTACATTATGCTATCAGGCTGCTTTCAGTGACTGAAAGCAGAACCGTTTGACTGCATTCATTTTTTAATGGGTTTTTGTTTTGTTTCAGTATAGTAGCAGTATGACGAAAATGGATGACCTTTTACGAATACGTTTTAATTAATTATATTGAGTATAATTTGATATAATGTTTATGGTTACTTTTTGTTTATGGTTACCATTTATTTTGTTTCATAAATTGGAAATTATTTGCAATTCCTAAAAAAAAAAAAAAAAGTCACTTTGAGACAAAAATAATGAGACATTGGGTACTTAACATTCTCAATCAGACAGAAACCTTCGGGGAAGGCTTAAAACACAAATTACTGTATTAAACTACTGAGATGTGAGATTCAGTAAAATATTTATTCCATGAATGGCATAGACGCTAATACAGCCGGAATAATACTTTGCCCAGTTTTCAACTTCGAGGATATGTCGTCACATATTTCCATAAATGGGTCTAAATGGCCGGGCTTATTGTTCACCTTATCAACAAGTCAGTGTTATATTAAACAATACTACAAGGCAACAAAGGACAATGCCCTAGAATTCAATCATGTTTATTAATATTAATGTTTTTGTTGTACTCTGAGAAGAAGAAGGTAAATAAAAAGTAATATTTTAACTGTCGAGCCCTTTGATTAAAACAATAAACATTCCTGAACACGTTCCAAATGTTTTAGAGGATTTCCGAATTCTATAACCAATAAGCTTCTTTGACAAGCTTCTTTGCTTGTGTACATGTGAATGCGTGTGAATGCGTGTGTGTGTGTGTGTGTGTGTGTGTGCATGCAACGTAAGCAACGTAAAAACTTTGACCCCAGCCACCTAAAACAGAGACAACTGCTCAGGTATGAAGTCATAGCAATGCATTTCCAATTCTGACAAAATTATGACATCATAGGAGACAGAGCTGCCCAGTAATACACAGTGACAGTACTTTTGCTGGCCTGCATGTATAGTGAGGCTGGCTGCAAAGGTTTTATGATTCATTACCTCAGCATATTAAAACTTTGGTAATGGTCACAGGATGTAGCCACTGAGCCATTGTGACAGATAGTGATTGTGACTGATCAATGATTTTCCTGAAGGACAAATGTAAATGGGGTTGGGGAGACCGTTTAAAGCAAGATTAATGGATATTGTATTAAGTTGAATACTTTGCCATTTAGAAATGGACATGAATGTATGATTTTTCAATGCTTTGAGGGGGACCAAGAGGACAGGAAGTTAAGTTTTTCAAGCCTGTTCGATCTGGCACGAGCACAGGAAGTTCCCCGTCTCCTCGAGTTGCCAGGCAACCTTGCCAAGGAGCATCAATCACTCGCTGCAAAGTTCCATCTGTTCAATTCCCCTACGAGGAGAAAAAATAGGACATCCACGCTCACTGAAACAATCCTGGACGCCAAGTTTGCCCTTCGGCCACATTCGATCTGAGGTCGTTCACCAGGGACACTCCTTCATTGGTTTCCTCAGGAGACAAATTGAAATTCAGGGAAAGTGGCCTGGGCAGAAACTGGTATATGATTGACATATGGTTAACAAACACGCCGTGGGTTTGTTTGGCAGAAAAGATTCTGTCAGCAAAACAAAAAAAAACCTGAGTTACTTGTTCTGTTCTGTTATTTTATAGCATGACAATCTTCAGGGGTGCAATTTGCACTATGGGTTTCAGAGAATATACTGCATATTATTCATCTTTGGTAGATTATTGAGTCATCGATTGGCATTTACATCTCTCAACCAACCACAACGATGTCATCTTTTTTGTCAGAAATGGTTTTCCATTTCAGGTATGAACCGCCAGAAACTAATTAGCAACAGTGCCAACCCATTGATTTGCCCTGCAGTCCACAAACTGATTTTGGCATTTGTGTGGCTAGCATGCTGCACCTGAAGGTTGTGGGCGTGTCCTGGGCGTTTAGTCATGTCATGTTAGCGACAGAATAAAAAGACAACAGTTTAATGGTCAGGAAACAATGTAAATAATTGCCAACCACTTCCCTTGCATGTCATTCTTTTCTGTTTGGATAAATTAATTTGTCTACAGCTCCTCCGGGCAATTGCCCTGAAGGCTGGGCCAAGTAGTCGGCTACTCTGGGGACGGGTGGTTCTGTCTTCTGTTCAGGCCACAGAAGTTACAGTTATCTCCCAGTTTTAACTAAGTAATAACCACTGGATTGAAATCCTCAGTCACATGGAGTTCATGGGGCTGTTTACAGAACTATGTACAGAACGTGTTCACACACTGACCTGTTGTACTGGTTTTCCTCCACGCCGGTCATGCTGATTAGCTCATTTGGAAGGAACACAGGAAATAGACCACTATGGTGCTTTATACAACGGAGAAAGTGTAGAATAAAAAAAAAAAAGAATTTTACATTTACAATTTAGAACAATATGACAATAGTTTTTTTAATGCAGAGGATTTGATGCCGTCAAATCTTGTTTATTAAATTTTCTGGCTGGAAACTGCTCTAGAGATCTAAATGGTTCAGCAGCTATTTAAATGAATGGCCTGGCAGCTCTGGCTGGCTAGGCCGCGAAGCTGTCTGTGACTGTTATTATACCATCAGCTATCACAAAATGATACTCTTTAAACAGTGGCTTTGCTGGCTCAGTCCATTGAAGGTCGCTTTGTACCGTGGGCCTTTTTAAATGCGCTCTGTGGAGCTGTCCATTGTACTTGTTCCAGGGCCATGAGGGCTGTTATCCCGTTTGATGCCAGACGTTTCAGCCTGAAAAATGGTGTACTGGGCAACGGAAGAACAACAGTGAGGACAGACTAAAAAAAATAAATAGGCATTTTTAAATTTTTATTAAAAAAAACAGAAAGCACAGTCTAGGCTGCAGGTTTGCCTGAAATCTCAGCACAAAACTCTGCCAATCGGCAGGAACGTATTTACAAAAGCTTACTAACTCACGGGGGCAGTGAATAATTAGAATTTTGGCCCACCTTAGAAGGCAATACTTCCAAATATATATATTTTTTTCCATGCATTTGGTGTATAATTATACATTATAAAATTAAGGCTGTTGTCAACAATATAATGACAAAGTGTGCTCTCTCGAGGAAACCACAACCTGCCGGTTCAAGGGGTTTTCCCGCCTCCCACTCCGACTCCGATCATATTGGCTCTTTCAGTAACAGCTTCACATCAGCCAGCTTTTAATCATCTGGCTGTCAAATCATATTCTAATCGCTGGGATTTATAATTACTGACTTGTCAGAAATAATCAGCGCATTCTACTGGAAGCCAACACGCGTCTTTCGCGAAAACCATCATTAGCTGCACGGAAACAATCCCCGTAAATGGCCTTTCGTTGGTTGTGTGTGTGTTGATTTAGGGCAGAATGTGGCAAACCTGTATTATGTTTATGCATATTTGTTTTCACAGCCAAATGATCATTTCTCCGAAAAATATGTAATTTTGTTATTTTTATGTTATTTAAAAAACACGCAAATACAGCTTGGAACTGTTTTTGCTTTTTAGTCAATTGCTCCAATGAACGATGCTAAACAGCAACATCGAGTTTCAGCTCGGCCATGAAACCACTCAGTTTATTCCGTCTTGCCAAGGTGGAGTCTTCAGGAACAACTGTAGATATAAAGCTACAGAGTCTAATTTGTTCACTGTGATGGAAAAGTCTTACTTATTTTTCTCTAATGCTAACAGTATTCTTTCTCAGTTTTGCACACCACACCAATTGTCCAGTTTTATACCTTACTCCTAAAGCTTGTGGATGTCAGTGGACCCAGACCTGAGTGGTCCCCACTTACCTCCATACTCTCATGAAATTCTCTACAGTCATTTACAGGACCGCTGTAGTGTTGGAGTTGTGCCTGTTGTCTCATGTTTTAGATGAATCTTCGTCACGCCAGTATGTCTACTAGATTTTTCTTTTGCACTAATCTCTGCGTTGTCGTCATTAATACAGATAATCACAGCGTGAAATTGCCCTCAGGTTTAATTCTCCTCACAACGTCTATGCTCCCCACAAGCTCATTCACCCCTTTCTGATGCACGCATGCCCTCCGTTGCGTTTCTTTCGTTCGCTGCTGAATCTTTCCGAGTCAGGCCTCGAAACAGAGCACACAGACTGGCGTGTAGCAAAGGCTAGATGTTAGAAGGTATTTTTAGACCTCATGGTTCAGACGTAGTCACACTAACCAATGTCAGGTGCTTTAATACATCTGTATTGGGGACCCATTTCTCTTACTTTGCTACGATTCTGAGACTCTTGAATCTGTTATTGTTATCCTTTGGCCTTCTTTATTATATTAATTCATTGCAAGGTGCTATGGACCACCTACTGAATGAAAAATATTGTGAATTGTAAATAAATAAATAGATACATAAATAACACCTGAACACATGGGTTTTCATGAACATATACAACATATTTGATTAGGTATAGAAAATAGAAAGTGTTGTGGGAATTCTTAAAAGCAGAATTCCTACAGTGGTGAGACACAGGTAGAGTAAGTACTCAGACACAATATCTATTCCCCCCCCTAAAGAGTGAGAGCCCCCATAATTGGATTCACATCATACTTATACAAAATGGAAAAGTACAACACAGGAGTGCCCTGCTTCTTTGCCTTTTGTCGCAGCCTTCCTTTGCTGCAGGTAATCAATTGGATCAATGATAATTTTACGGTTGGAGTCTTGTTGATTCTCCAGTCTCTCAAAGCGACTGCCGGAGGGAGTGGGGACAGTGCACACCCACCCGTGCTGAGAGAGGTCATTTACTGAACACCATAACAGGTGTTGATTCTGAGCAATTGTTAAACTTACACAGGGCGACGTTTCACGTTTGTGTCTGAGCTCTCTGGCGACGGGCTTGCTGAAGATGAATAAAGTCTAAATGCTCCAAGGGTGTGTTGTTAATTTTGACATAAATGAAAAAAGAAAATAACAGCACACTAAGTGCTTTACGAGTACAAAGTCACTGTCGGAGCTGTTGCTGAGGGGCAGGGCCTAATGGGGTAGCTATTGTAAAATCGTCTAAGCCATCACAGGAGAGCTGAAATAAGTGTTATAGACACTTACTTGTGAGTATAAAGATTAAATAAGCACAGGAAATCGCTTCACCGGGCCAACAGGTAAAATGGACTGTCTGAAAGCCGGAGGGAACCGGCGTGGACCAGAACAGGTCCCAAAGTTCCACTTTTGGAGATGAGAATGTTGCCGATCAGCCCTGCATTGGGACAAAATTCTGAAAGGGGCTTAAAAAAGGGCCTCCCGCTGACAAGATGAATTGGGTGTCCCGGGTCAGATTAATCATAACAGGTATGTTTAAATTTGAAATCGCGAGGCAGCCATTTGGGGGCGCTCCACCGACAACCTGTGAGGCAGGACCCTGGCTCGTACATACTGGGTCATAAATAGACGCCAAAATCGTCTCACTGCTCCGCTTGGCATGGTGCAGAAGGCAACCCTGGCCCCTCAGGAGGATTTCGGAATTAAACAAGCAGGCACAATTTATACTGGAAGGGGGAAAAAACCTCTTTCTGATGGGACAAGGAACATCAAAAACAGGCTGTTCCAAAATAAGATACACATGGACACACAAACAAAAATAAACTCTGGGCTCTGAGCAGCTCTGAGCAGCGCTAAACATACACAGCATGGCCACAACTAAGAATCTACTGGCTTTTTGTCTGCCCGCCCCCGCAACAGAAAAACCTGGGCCTGGGCCAATGCCAAATTACAACTGTCGGTCCTGTCTGTATGATTTTTAAATATTATGTAATAGAAGGATAAAATATCAGCGCAAAAAAAGAGTTTTATTTGATTATGTATTTTAAATTCTTTTTGATACAATTTAATACTGCCTCAAATGATAGGCTCGTTCAAGTTAGCCCATCTACGAACTAGTTCTTCATATTATAGCCCTTATAGAGTACTTCAGTATGACATTTATTTTACGAAAAGAGTTTTTCCGTTTAAATCTTGAATACAAATGCAAAGTTATTAGGGTCCAGTGGAGAGCTGTTGTCAAAAGATATGAGGGCTGCCATTGCTTTTATTAAACTTTGAACATATGTAATTGAGCATAGAATTGTCTGTCCCACGCATTTTTATTTTGCCTGTAGTTTCTATCTAACCTGGCAATGTTTTTTTGGCCCAAAAGCATGTGGGTATTTCTCCAACAAGCTTGGACCCTCTTCCAGTTCAGCACAGGCTTCAGAGTCCCATCTGCCCACCTGACCAATCAGGAACCACGTACCCTCTAGGTTCTGTGTATCATCTTCCCATTTCTCTGACCTTCCCCAACCAGCTACCACTCCAAGCCACTGGGGCTCTCTGGCCTAGACCGCTCCTTGTGATAGACCTCCTCAAGAACAGGCTACCCCCCGTTGCACTGTGCATTTGAGTGGTCTCATGGTCCCTTTGTGCCAATCAATCTTCTTAAAAATTAAAAAAACTTCTAATGCACGGCATTATGGCCTAGTCTGCCCCTGTCTGCCCCCATTCCTCACAGTCTCACAAGAATTCCCCTTTCCATTTCCATTTACCACGTTCCGCCGTCTAGATGATCGCCGTCACCAGAGCCACAATATCCAAACGGTCATTGCAGTTCCTGCAATGAATCAGCACGTTTCTGTGAACATATTTGTGCCTCAGTTTCGATTGGCAGATGTTACAGATGTTTCCACTCTATTCCAATAGGCCAAATGTATAAACGTGTAACTTTGCACGTTTCTGTGTAAACTTTACTTCACCATTGAACACTGAAAAGAATGTTTAAACAGGCAAATTCCCAGACCCATTCAGTCAATGAATAAAAACAGGGCAATCCTTTTATCCCCGGAATGAAAAGCGAATACCGGTTTCAGCTGTTGTGTCAGTGGTTCCCCGCTGCCCTCCTGCTCACCGGTCTGGCCCTCTCCTCTTCCTGTTTATTAAATGTCAAAAAAGGAACCCCAGCCAGATGGCCAAGTGTGACCTCAGTGCCAAAACAAGTATATGTATATCACCCTTAGCTGTTTTTTTTTTGTTGTGTCAATAATTTCGTACAAGACAATGCAATTGTCTGTAAGTTACTATTGAACTGATGCCATTTAAGTGAATGTGTTGTCCACACAAACAGAATGATGGGTAGACATCAAAGCACAAATCAGGTTTTGCATTGTTAGGGGTTCACACAGCTCGCTCATCACTACAGATTAGAGCTCACCTCCAGGTATTGGATCAACTGCTCAACCCCACCCCAATGGAACGGATCACACCTCTTCATGCCGCTGCAGTTACAATTAAAATTCTTTATTTTCTTGTCCCGTTTTTCGACATGGTGACGCCGCCAGTGTCGAAGTCGAAGCTGCTGGGCGTTTTGGACAATGCAGTTCCATCAAGTTCCATCACCTCCTGCCATTACATACTGTAACAAATTTGATTACATTTAAATCCTTTTTCAGTGCATCACCATTCACATGTGCAATTAGAAAGCAATTATGTTAACATCGAATGAAATACGAGGAAGGGCCAAAATGGACAGGGACATAATTTAATCCCATTTCGAATGGAGGCCGCGTTTGCTCTGTAACACAGGCCTAGGCATTAACGGGACCCAAATTTGACTTCAGGTCAGATAAAACAAAAACCTTGGGTACAGGTAAAGAGAGTGAAATGGACTGCTAAAAAAATACGAATCAATGAAGCCTTTGCTTGTCATTCATTTGAGCGATAAAACAAAAAAACCTGTCAGGAGAACCGACGTACTCTGGCTCTCAGATGCCACTCAGCAGACGTCTACTAACCGCAGAGAGCAGGCCTGCTGCCAGCTAGCTGTCTTGATCATATGTCCTTCATCTTTGTCGTCTTGTCCCAAGTTGACAATATGCTGCTGAGCATGGCACTGTGAGAGCTAATCTTGTTCTTTCTGTTCCATATGTTTTATCGTATCAGATATATTTCAAAATAAACCTACTTTTTTTTGTTTTGCAGTTAAATTAGCTTGATTTGACAAACGTCAAACATTATCCTACACACCCAGGTTTAGCTGTAACGTTATCCTACAGCACACAGGTTTAACTGTAACGCCATCCTACAGCACACAGGTTTAACTGTAACGCCATCCTACAGCACACAGGTTTAACTGTAACGCCATCCTACAGCACACAGGTTTAGCTGTAACGTTATCCTACAGC
>JAOVYW010008237.1:0-10301 GCA_025775045.1 Hiodon tergisus
CCCCCCCCCCCCCCCCCCCCCCCCCCCCCCCCCCCCCCCCAGGCCAAGCCCCTGGAGAAAAAGGAGGAGAGGGTTTTCCATGAATCTAGAGAAAAAGCCTTTGAAATTCACACAAGTCGGTGAAATTTCACCCCAAAAGCTATTTAGTTCTTACCACACTCTTGTAAGCTGCTAGGCAAGTAAATTGTTTTTAGTGTAATTAGTCTTTGGTAGTTTATAACCATCACCAGCAGTTCGCTCAGCACTCATCAGCAGTAAAGCCTCTGGTAGCTGAGCTTGTGCAATTGAAAATAGTGTGAGTGGAGAGATTTGTTTTTGGTGGGTTATGAGCGGTCGTTAGTAACCTGTTAAAGCCTGTGCTGTAATTATAGCGTTGTTTTTTAATCATTTACCAGTTGAAGCGCATTATCGGAGCCTTTGGCACTGATGTTATTTAAATAAATGAAAGAGATCAGAAATCGGATACTGCTGTATGAAGGAAAAATTCGTTTTAATCATACAAGCCCGGGAGAGATAGAATACACTGACTTTTTTTTCGAACACTCAAAGAAACTCAGCAAACCACCGTTTAAGAGAACCACCAGTTTGTAGTTTTGGGTTGCAATTTAACTTCCTTTTACAGTTAATTGCAGAAAAAAATAACAGCACATTTTGCGGCATGCCAACATATCTTGCTGTGTTCCCTGTAAACCCTATATTCATATCCCGATAAAGGACGCTTCTCTGCTGTGGTCGTGGTAACCAACGGTTACTCTCCAGCTCCTCAACAACTCGCCCCATGTCTTTCACAAGCGGCTGGTATCAGGTCGCCGTGAGCGCGTTTCCCGCCCCTAACGGCGTTCGGAGATGAAGTCAGCAGGGAGAGGAAGACGGGACTCACCCAGGCAGTTGTGTCCGTCGTGCGCCAGGCGGAAGCCGTCGTAGCACGTGCAGCGGTAGTTCCCCGGGATGTTGATGCACTCGTGCACGCAGCTGCCGTTGTACTCGCCCCCGCACTCGTTGATGTCTGGGACAGAGGGACACGGGGTCACTCTGGTGCCCACCAGGACGCCACCCTAGTCCAGCGTGGGCGATCGGCTGTTGTTGGGCTCAGAAAAGGCCCGAGCTCCTGATTGCAGCCTCAGGGGCTTTAACCAGCAGGATTGCTGGTACCCTTAATTTAGGAAAATCAGTGCAGCAGGGGTTGGTTGCTTAAAACTACATTTTAACTTTAGCGACAGCAAGGGAACAACAATTGCACAACAATGGAAAGGGAACAACAAAGCACTTTGTACATGTCGTTACACAAGTAGTCCATGACACAAGAGCTTTGGTTGTGCAAAAAATTATTTTAAAAAGGAAGGCGATAAAATCTGAATATCGAGCTCATCACCTACTGGCTGCCAAACCACTCCGTTTGTACCAGATTTCACCGAGTCGAAATCTCAAGGAAACGGGCAGAAACAAACATCAGTCCCAGAAATGGGAACTAAATACCACTCCCAGGGTCATTCCAGTGGAAACATTTGTCTCATAAAATACTTTATAACAGACAGGCGCACAGCCACAAGGAACACAGTGTGACAGTGAAAAAGAGAGGTCCTGAAAAGAAATGGCACTGTGAAATATGCAGTGTCAAAAATAACAATAAAAGGGGGAAATAATGATCTACAGGCTTTGAACACTTCTGGAAAAATGACTACTTCAAAAACAAGGAAGCATCGTTTAATTTCCAAGACCCCATTTCCAGTTCGTTTCAGCCCTAAACCTGGGAAGCATCCTCTGTCTTTTTGGCAGGAGCTTGGGGCAGTCATCTCATTTAATTTGCTAACATGTGTAGGGATTTTACAGCCTGCTCTCATATCAACACAGCGAGCTGATCTCGTGCGCTCTCTTCCCGTCTTCCCCTTTTAAGTGATTCTGCTCGGAAGGTCACGGTCAAATTATAAAATGGGTTTACGAGCCGTGGCATGGGGACTGTGCAACTCCACCTGCGTGCCTTCAACTTGGGGCTCTCTCCCCCTGCTTTCACAGAACTAGAAACGTCCGATCACCTGCAACGGAGCAACGCGTCCGACAACCGGCCTTTTCCCACTCTCACTGCCGTATCTCCAACCCTGAGAACACAAGGGCGCCGACCACTGGATCTCGGCGAAACAGAGCAGGAGCCGCGTTTTCGGCACACACCCGCACCCAGGCGCCCCTCACCTCCGCAGTGCCGGCCGTCCCCCGCGTAGCCCGGCCTGCAGGTGCATCGGAACGACATGAAGGTGTTCTGACAGATGGCGTCCATGTGGCAGTCGTCCAAGCCTTCGCCACACTCGTCCACACCTGGACAGAGACAGCGAGAGGAGCAGGGAAGGGGTGGGAACAGGAGGCGCCTGTGGGTGCATGCCCAGCAGGGCTAAGGTACGCATGGAACCAGAAATGCTTCACATCAGCAACGCTATTAAAGCTAAGTATGTCTGACAGCCTGACCGTAGTAGAAAATCTCACATGAAAAAAATTCATACACGTTTAAGAATAATGGCTTCATAATGATAAATGGTTGGCCGACCTTGTAAAAATATCCTGCAATAAAAGGACTGCAAAGGGAGATTAAATGGCATCAATGCCAGACTAACACGCAATTACAGACAGTCATATAAACTATTTGCGATTCCACTCGCCAAGGATAATGATTCACTCTCTTACAAGAAAATCAGGAAGCTGAAAACAATCTCTGATTTTACTGGAAGGCAGAGGGGTGGGACCTGTCGGAAATGTCCAGATGAACGTGGATCCCCTTCACTAGACAACTACAAAGAACTTCACTTCCAAGCTTCTTAAGTTCAGGGGGAAAGGAAATTCTGATATATATGCACACGCTCAAAGCCTTTAACTGCAGTAAAGGAGGCCAGGGTAAACTAGCCTTGAGAGACCCAATCCCAGCTCTGAAAATTTCTCCAGTCCTCAGAAACCACCTCACCGGTAGCCTTTAACGAGGGGTTAAAGGAGAGGGAGAGGGCTCGATCTCAGACGATAGCCTTAAACGGGGGGGGTTAAAGGAGAAGGAGAGGGCTCGATCTCAGGCGATAGCCTTAAACGGGGGGGGTTAAAGGAGAAGGAGAGGGCTCGATCTCAGACGATAGCCTTAAACGGGGGGTTAAAGGGGAACTGTCAGACGTTAGCTTTCAGTCTGAAGCTTGTCTGTCAAGTGAGAAAGGGCTATTTGTGTGAGCGATTGTTGCACTGATAAAGGTTAACAACTCTGTTCAGAACGCCGCGGCTACGAGACCACACACCAGGCACTCACAGCCAGGGCCGAGATCGGATCGGTGGAGGGGGGGGGGGGGATAGGGTTAGCACTGGCTGAGACTTCAAAGCCTGTCAAAGTGCGGGGGTGGCACCAGCTGGGTGGAGGGGCGTTCGGCATGGCAGAGAGGACCTATCGGCAGAACCGTAGAGGAACAGATTGGAACCGGTTTCAAAACGGTCGACTGTCAAGGGCACTCCACTCACTGTGTCTTTCCTTATTTATGGCTATTGAATAATTAAATGTTTTGTGTGATCAGCGTCTCACTAGAGAACACATTCTTGCTACGTATTTTGCCGAGCCAGATTACCTAGAGGGGATTTAAAAAAAATGTTTTTATTTTTTATTTTTTTAAAGCATCTTCCCCGAGGATGCCACTATCATAACACAAAAATCTGTGCCGGGCATATGTGCCACACGTTTCGGCTGGGGAAGAAGGGGATACCTTGAGAGAAGAAAGTCTCTAAAACTACATATAACTGGTAGAGAGACACGCTCTTCAAAGTCAAAAAGGGGATTAGTCAAAAACGGGAGTCAGTCGTATCTCGGAAACGCAGAGAGAGCGGCTCCTTGCACACGTCGAACTTCAGCTCAAGCCTCTGAGGACCGTGGCGATAGCGCTGGGTAGAGACTTGTGTTGCTCCTCCCTGTGACCAAGAGAGACCAGACACTCTGGCATGCGAGACCGAGAGACAGGCTGGCTGAGCTTCAAGGGGAGCTTGTCTGGCAAAATGGAAACCCGCCACAAATCTCAGCCGTTTCCCTTTTCCTTTAGGCAAAAGCATTGTAAAAGGTCACAATGCGTATTGCATTTATTTTATTGAACCGAACGCCGCTATCATTGTTGATCACATTATGATTCCCTTGTAAACATCCATCGACAAATCCCCACCCTTTTCTAAGTTCTGTACAATATTTGCCAACAGTTTGCGGATGAAGAAACACACAAAGTGAGAACCTCAGCTCAAGGCAGTGGTAGTTTAATATAATTAAAGTAAATATCTACTGAAGGCCTTAGACCTCTTACCATTTCTAACATGAAAAGCCAGCCTCGACCCTCCACACATATAATATAAACCTGTCAGATACAGAGAGAGAGGCTGGATAAAAATATATATCTGGACATGGATATCACCAAACACCCGGGTGAACTAAAACCCAAATTTAATGGAGCGGCTCCGTAAAGTATAATAAACATGTCAGAGCCAATACTGTCATGATTTAGTCCAAAAGACATTCCTTTTCAACGCAAGAGGAAAAAAGGGAAAACAGCCTTCCTCCTAACTGACTCGCGACAGAGATTTAAAAAAGTGTTCATCGATTTGCAACCAGGGGGAATAAACACACACACAAAAGAACAAAACAAAAAAAACCCGCTTAACTGGGATTCCTCCGACAAATCCACTTTGTTCTTTTGGCTTTTCAGTGGTTCTAACCATTACCATATACTTCACTGTGAGGTATTTGCCATTGTTCCTGCTTAAGCTATCACTCACCTTGCCAGGTAAAAGCTCCAAGGAAAACCAACACTGAGGGTAAACGGGAAGAGATATTAGTGATACACCCAGTGCAAAGCCCAGTACCCCAGGTTCCGGTTCCGAAGTTCCGGTGCATGCTTAATCCATCTCCACAAAGTGGCCCTGGTTCTCAGCCCGATTAGCGTCACACACAGTAAACCATGCCGTCTCCTGCCTTTCGTCTTTTGATTGTTTTTTTTTTATTTGTTCAAGTTTTGGCTGAAACCACGAACCTTGGTGGGGGGGGGGGCAGGAAGTATGGCTAGTCTACTGTAATTCCACCTCCAAGCCGCCCGTCTCTTTTACACGCAGCAGGCTACACATAAGGGTGCTGCGCTTATTTTTTTTTAAACGATGCTTTAAAACACTACTGTTAAAAGCAGATGATTTACACAGATACGCAGCAGAGGCCATTTCTTTTTACCCCGATTACATGAACTGTGACCATGTTACAGGAATAACTGAAGCCTCCACAAAACTTCATGGAATACACAGGACTAATGTGATGGCCTTTGGGGGGGGGGGGTGAATAAAATTAAACAAAAGCCTCCTCTCGTCATAATCAAAAGCCACGAGTCACCAGAAGAAAATCTTGTTTTTATTAAATAGCTTACCACCTTGTCAGGATAAATACTCTGCAAGAGGCATTCATTAGCCAGGGAGCAAGAACAAGGCTCAAGACTTTAATATTATCTAATATCTAATATTGCCTGTGTGGAGGAGAGGAGGCTGTATAAGAGTCAGTTTCTTCAAGCCCACCTTCTGCACGTGGGAGCGATGAGGAGGACGCGGACACAAACAGTGGACAGCCTGCTCCTTCACACATGCTGGGCCAGACCCTTGGCCCGCGAGAGAGGACGAGTAGCGGTGGAACCATTCGTGTTTCCTGACAAGCCCGCTGAAAGAGACCCCCCCCCATCTCACCGGCTCATATGGGCGATATTTCACCGCTGCCTGACGGATGCGTACCCGTTCAACCTATTCATTCATTCATCCTAAGTCATCATTTTTCATTTTCCCTCATATAAGCGGAATAAGAAAAGTGACACGATCAAACCCGTCTATTTGAATGATGAGTGCAGGGTGTATAAGCAACACGTACAGCAGATAGGTTTTAGCAGCACCCCGTTGGCTTGTTCCGAAAGAGAGGACTGGTGCCACACCTGAACAGACCTAAAAGTGTCAAAATGGGGACTTCAAATGCAGGGAAATTGCGTTACGTGCCTGTAAGAGCCTGCACCAGATGAGATTTGTGGGGAGTTCCGTATCTGCAAATAAACTCTTTCTGCCTGTATCTGCTTTAAATATTCCCTCAGATCAGATTGTCCACAGCACAGCCCCGACTGCCTGAGTGCTGCAGCCATTTTACACAACAGAAAAACCGCAGCAACGGCTTCAGCGCCCCTGAGAAGGCGCTTTCTGCGAACTGCCCAGGTGACGCCCTCGTCTTCGCAGAGGCGAGCGGCTCGCTGAACTCGCTGAACTCGCTGAACCCCCCCCCCATTCCCAGTGATCGGGGTGGTTCCCCAGTTGTCTTTTTGGCGGAGTTTGAAAGGCCTTTGTCCGGAAGCGGGCAGCCCAGCCGGAGTGGCTTCCGTACATCAGGAGTGCGTGAGGCGACAGTTCTTCTACGATAAGTGGCCGTCCTGCAAGATTCCCATTCCTTTCTACGCTGCAGTAAATGGATACTTAAGTCATTTGGCCTATTGTGAAAAGTTGAAGTGCCAATTCCAATTACTACACACACTGCAATTACACAGCTATAACGACCCTCGGTACGTTCTCCACTTTAATGAAGGGCAATAAGGAATGCTGGCTGTATGAAAAGCAATATAGGCAACTGGAAACTGGAAGTTTGAAAAATCTTCTGACGCATACATAATACATGGTGAATTCATTAAATTGGCTCCATCACATCGAGTTCTGTGCGTTTAACTGCTGTCGACTGGAACCAAACATCTGTGCCGTCCTCAGGGCTTAAATATTTGAGTTTCTTCAAATTCACCAAGTAGGATTTTATTTTTAATCCCTTGAAGCGTTTGTTGTTGTTGTTTTCCCGCCCATTAGTGATTAATTTCATTTCATGAGAAAGGCTGGTGCTGGCCACGCAGAACGTGAAGACACTGACTGGTAAACAAGCCCATCGCTCATTCCCAATGTTATCAACCTCCACAGATTCGCACAGTGACGTCCCTACCTCCCTTTTAATGGCATGATGAACAGAATGCGAGACCGGTGCACGTTGTCAGGGCTGGGAGAGAAATAACGAGGGACCCAATGTTACGCTCTCCTGCAGCCAGGGAACAGGACTAGATGAAGCCAGTGTCACTCCAGTGACTCACACGGCAAAGCACACGGGGGACATTACCAACTCCGAGCCCAGCCCAGCTGTTCTTGCGCTAACGAGGGAACCGGTCATCCAGAGCTCAGGGGCCGCAGGGCCTCTGGGAGGAAACCGAGAGCACAGCGTCCTGAAGCCTCGCGTTCCCTTTACACAGACACTCCCTACATAATGTGGACGCTTTGAATGCATCGCTATCTTATGAATTTATAAACCGTGCGCTGCACAAGTCCCCAGGACTTCTGACAGATAAGTACATCGGCCCCCCGCTTAACAGATCTCACCTCCCGACAACCCCAGCCTCCCAATCCCCGGCCTGACAGCTTCACCAAAACCCCTCGTCGATGCGGGAGAAACTTGTAATCCAGGTGCTCAAGAACTTGCACTCCACGGCAACAAAATTTAATTCAGCGGGAAGCCAGGGGGGTTTCGCTGCTTGAGGTTGAGGAATCCCACAGGTACTGCAAATGACATGCAGATGAGGCCTTTAACACGTTAAAACGGCACAAATTAAAAGGCAGAAACGTGTCAGCTGCAACCATAGTAAAGTCTTTCTCCACTTACATTCCTCTACATTCATATCAGAGCACAAATAACTAAAATACATACAGTTTGTTTCTGAGGAACCACCTCTTCACCAACAACCCAACTGCATGACCATAAACATTAAAGAAGAGCAAACAGATGGCATTGATCTGAACAGTGTTTATCTACTCGTCAACAGGGCTATGCTACATAAATCATCACAAACTTCATAAAAAATCTCACACCAAAAAAGGACACATGGAAGAGATACAGCAGCAATGCCGTTAATTCCCCAGAAATAAACTCACTGCTTACAGAGGGAGAGAATAAAGTCCCTCAGATGAAGAACATCTGATTGACATTCAGTTGTGGAGAAGTCAGAAAGGAAGGGGCTGGATTATCCTGAATAATTCCCTTCTTCTCCAACGTGAGCAAGGCTACGTTGTAGGATGTCCACAGGGTCACAGAGAAAATTCCCACGGTTCTTTGCATTCTGTGAGCAGACAGCGACGCGTTGTTTACAAGGACACAAATTAGAGCAGGAGTCCTGCAGTTCCACAATGGGAATTACTCAAGGTCTTGGAGGACATCTTCAGTTGTCATTTCCTCTAAGGTGAGACATAGTGGTAAGAAGCACCTATCAAGTTTAATAAGCAGAAGACTTTAGTAGACACGTTTTAGTTGCTTCGTTATAAGAAAACATCAAGTTAATTCTATTCATTGTGTCAACTTTTCGGTACTAGTTTTTAGCAGAAGTCTGAGTGTGAGAAATACTAAACGAACAGCTAATCAAGACTAACTGCAGCGAGTCAAACCCCGTCCAGTAGCAGGCAGCAATACGGAGCCTGGTCTAGACAAACCCCCGTTTCCCCAGTGCGTCTCACCTCATCCTTTCCCCGGCTGCCAAGCCATGAATCGGGGGTGCGAGGAAATGAACTGTGTAATTAAAAACACCGTTGCATTATTTGAGCACATGTCCTTCGGCTATTCAGTGCACAGTGTGCTTTACCAGGCAGAGCCTTCAAAGCCATTATTTATTTACGCACCAGATGTTCTTTTCCACAGCTTACAATCTATCCATTTATACAGCCGGATATTTACTGAAGCTATTCAGGTTAAGTACCTCCCTCAAGGGTACAAGAGCGATGCTGTTCTTGGGACTGGAACCAGCAACCTACCGATAAGTCCTTGGACTAATGGAAACAGGACAGTATAGGGAACATGTTGATTTATGTAAAGCTTTAACACAGTCCATTATGAGGTAGTGCTGGGTTCTTGGAACATCACTCTAGCTTGAACTGAGAAATCAACAGGTATAAATTGGTCAATTTCAGCTGCTGTGGGGTCAACCCATAGAGAGACTAGTATGAAAAGACCACCCCCCCCCCCCCGTTTTGCCCACTTCTACCATCAGGGACTCCCATCTATGTTTCCCCAGATACCAAATAACGCCTAATTATAATAGTTGTCTGATACAATAGATAATCTGATCGCAATAGAGCAAAATGTTTATTACCACGGGTTAAAAAAAACTAAAGGAGAACCTAGATCAAAAGAGCTGTGGGAACAAAAACGCACATCAAGGGGTGAAAAGAACAACCTGTCGAGAACAAGGGGAGTGTGGTTAGTGGCTCGTCAGTAGTGAAGCAAGACGACAAAAACCCTTGGAGAACAAAGATGCATTGACAGGGCTTATTACGAATGCTGTTGCAAGCGCTGTTAACATGACTGAAGTTAAAGAAAGTCTTTGTACCTTTTCAGGGACAAGACAGAAAAGGAACCAAACAAAGTAAAAAACAAAACAAAACAAACCCCCCCACCTCGTTACAGAGGGCCTGACTTCCAGGTATGCCTCCCTCAACGCTGGGCTCGTTTGTTCCCCGACTCCCCGCCTGGCCGTTCCCACACTGTCTCTGCCTGGGACGGCTCCCATCGTGGCTCAGAGTGAGGCCTTCAGAGGTGCAGAGGTTACACCAACACAGCCATCGAGTGTCATTAC
Organism: Hiodon tergisus; assembly: GCA_025775045.1. NCBI lineage: Eukaryota > Metazoa > Chordata > Actinopteri > Hiodontiformes > Hiodontidae > Hiodon > Hiodon tergisus. Next base: position 9,657 of record JAOVYW010008237.1, read on the forward strand.
GCCTCTGCTGGTTGCCTTGGCGCCGCAGGAAATATGGCCCCCGCAGTGACCGGACCTTGTATGAGCTTCCCTTGTGCTGCCTGGTCGTGAAGCCAAACCCCCTCTGACACAGTGAACTTGCCACAGCCCTTTTTATTTTTTGCCCCTTTCATCAATCTATTTCCTCATCTCTAAATACACAGCGCACCAGACCATGGTGTCAATTCTAGAAAGGAGGGCTTGTCAAAATTTCCCATATGAATCTGCAACAACCTGAATTACTTGCTGATGAACAGGGAGACACGAATACAGCAAATGACCCAACAAACTGCGGCCCCTTAATCTCCATCACTGTCAAGTGTGTTACTCCCACGCTCTCTCTCCTATCAGTGCCCAATTGTCACTCAGTGTCAATCTTAACACTTTTCTTCCATCCAGCTGTAGACCGTGGCAGCCAGCAGTTTGCTTTTCCTCAGTCAAATACGACAGGCACTTTTTATGCCAAGACCAGGCTGAAACAAGCGAGCAGGCATCGGTAACCAAGAGCCACTGATTGACTAAGATACCAACCGCGTGACAAGTGTGTCACACCTGTTCTCATGTGGAAGATTTCCAGCAAACAAGTGTGAGACAGGAGAGGCGGTTTCGACGGCACGGAAAGGGTGG
>JAOVYW010008238.1:0-10301 GCA_025775045.1 Hiodon tergisus
CCCCCCCCCCCCCCCCCCCCCCCCCCACCCCCCCCCCCCCCCCCCCACCCCCCCCCCCCCCCCCCCCCCCCCCCCCCGCCCCCCCCCCCCCCCCCCCACATGCGATGAGAGGGCTATTTGTTCTAACGTTTGCACCCACGTGAAAAACATGAACCTCAAAAAACAGGCCTCAAAAAAGCGACAGGCTGTCAGGCAAAAGGCATGTGCGACATACCTCCCAACCAGTTTAAACCAGTGAAAGCGGTCGTAGAAGGGGTCACTCCCTGTCAGCGCGCCCTCGTTATCGTCTTGGTTGGAGGAAGCCATCTCGCCAGCTCGGTCGTACATCTCTCGCATTTGTTCCAGCCTCTGCCTGCAGGGAAGACGGCTCAGGTCCCCTCCCACAATGCAACTGAAGCTATTACTCCCTTCATACAGAGATTTCACTGTAGTGATCCTTAACACCCCATCACAATTCAGGGCAGGAAGCTCCTATCAAACTTCTGTGCGATAATATAAACAGGGTGACCTTTCATATTACAGCACTTGCTGCAGTCTTACAGTTTTTTGATGAAACCGAAGCTTTTCTTAAATGAACGTACATGCCACGCCACATCCAGACGTTACTCCTTCACTTTAGACATGGCTCTTACAGTTAGTGAAGTGTAACTGAGGTCGAATCATTTAGGCGGGCCTCACAAAGTCTTATCGAGCAGGTCACCACCCCTGATTCAGGACCCTCGGCTTACTTGAGCTTCTCCAGAGACCAGTAGTGTGTGGCCCCGTTTTTCAGGTCCTGAACCTCCACAGCCACCACGGTGCGGGGGAACGGCCGGGAGTCGCGCTCCTTCTCCGGCTCTGGGGGCAGTAGCTCCGGAGGCAGTGGGGAGTACAGGGTATCCGTCAGCAAAACAAACTGGAACTGGACCTGGACCAAGGGAGCGAGAGGGTCAGAACACAAACAGTACTGTTGACGACTAGCCATGTTGCATTGTTTCATGGTAAGCGTATTAAACGCCCGACTGAGCACTGGGCTTTACTACAAAGACAGATTCCCTGCTATTGCTGTGGCTTTTTCACTCGCCTAGGAAACATCGGGCTGTGTCTACTTCAAATGAACTCAAGCACTCCTTATGAGGTAATAGGTTTATTCAAAGTCATGAGCAGACGACAGCAAGGACTACCAATAAAGGGAGGCAAGAAACTGTGCAAAAAAATGTTTTTAAACCCTAAAAAACAGAGATGTGTTATTACGATATTTATTATCTTGCCCTGAGAACTTGACAAGAATAAAATGGGAAAATTAATCTCAGAGCAGGTCAGGCAGGATCCAAGAGACCCGCATTAAGCAGTAATACAGCTATTGGAACATCCGCTGATTTATGTGCCCTTCCATGTGCAGACTCTTTAAAGCAGAGACATCATTCACCACCATCAATGTACACTCCTGTTTAGTACCTTTATTTCATTGTGTTTTGTTAAAATCCCTGGTAACTGGGAGTAGTAGAACACAAATCACAGCTATCGGTGATATGAAACCTTTATCAGTCCCTTCGAGTGGCTTTCAAGTGGCACCACCATTACCGAAGGGTGGAACAGTATACCTATCACCTGAAAAAGTGTGCATGCACGTGCAGATGAGTGAGTGTCTGTGTGCCTGCATGGGGGTTTGGGTGTGTGCTTGCAAAGGTGTGTGTGCGTGAAACGCTACCTTCTTTTTCAGCTCCACGCTGATGGCGTTAGCCTCCTTTAGGTACACAGCATTGCCCCAGAGCTGGTCTCTGAGAGATGTAAACTGATGATACCTCCACTTCCTGAAAGCCCACTGAGCAAGCTCAAATTCATGCTGGGTCCAGGGCACTATAGGGCGGAGGGATCACTCGGCTTTAGACTCCATGCATGCAGACACATGCAGTCAAACAACCAACACACACACACACACACACACTTAAACGAACAGCTTCTAAACCTTCTTTGTCTGGATTTCCTAATCTACGTTAGGTAAACATTGTTACATTGTAGCATCTACATTGTTACTCTTCTCAGCAGCGGTAGGATATGTACTGCTTTTACAGATCAGAGTCGCTTGAAATGAAGACATACCTTCCTCCTCCTCTTCCTCCTCCTCCTCCTCTTCTTCAGGTGTCTCTGCTGCAAGTGACCGGGTCTCAACTTGTTTCTGTAACTCCTGCAACTTGCTTTCATACACCTGCACCACAGCGAGTAAAGCACAGAGGAGAGAACAGACATCGCCTATCAGCAGACAGGACGACAGGGACAGCCACAGAGTCCACACTGCGTTGGCAATACTGATGCACGACCTCAGCCTTACCTGCACCCATCCCAGAGAGTAACTTGTCCAATACAGAGATCATAAGAGCCGCTCAAATTGGTTGGGGTGTGACCTTTCTTAACCTGAAAACTGCTAATGAACCTTGAATGAGACTAGTCTAAGGTCTATACTACTGAATTCTGGTTGACACATAACAAAACCATGTAATAGGCTTCCTTTGTAAAAAAAGGGGCATAAACCAAGAGGGCTTCCCCATGTTCATAACGACGCATCTATTGTCTCGGCTCAAAACGCGGCACGTTTCATTAATGGGAATTGCAAACACTAATGAAAATGTGAGGAAACCTGAACGGTTGAAACGGAGCACTTTGCAGCATGTCTGACGCTTGGCATATTAGCGCTACCACAGCGGAGTGCCGCGGCCGCGGATTACTCATCAAAGATAGTGTCCCAGATGAGCTCATCCTGTTTGTTCTGTGTCTTCCCGCAACAATAAAGCCATTGATATTTCATAGGCATTAACCCCTTCCTTACCGCCCACTCATTAGACAAGCAGAAAAACCATAGCTGCCGAGCACTCTGTTGTGCTGCCCCCCGGGGAAAAGTGGAAAAAAAAACCGAGAGAAAAATGCTAGCTGCAATGATTTTTATGCACTATTTCCCAGGTTTCTAACATTCCTGGAAAAATCACAGTAAAGCTAGGCAATGGAGCCATTTGAGAAGAAATGCTAGGTTATATTTTACACACACATAAAACGTCGCTGGCACATTCTCACTTAACTGCATATTCAGCAATACTAGCTTCCACTAAATTCATACAAGAAGCAAGTATGTATAAATCTGCTGAATTTTAAGAAATTCAAGCAACAAGTTAAACTAATTTGTGATTTCATATTTAAAAAAACAAGTGTGATTATCAAAAGGAAAAAAAACAACTCCATAAACCTGTAATTTGGATTTGTTGAGCATTAAGAAAAACACGATACACCATCTCCAGATTTAAAGGGTATGTAGCCGAAAGCACTTGGACCGTTTGAAGATTAGAAGTTGTTCTTTGTTTACAGCAGTAGTATTAATTAGACTGTGATCAGGAATCGAAGTTAAGGTAAAAATGTGTCTTGCTTGAACATATCAATGAAATGGCACAGTGAATTTGTCAGGGGTTTTTTTTTTTTTTCATTAAGCATTATAAAAATGTATCGCTGATCTTAATCCTAAATATATAATATGGCAAAACAAAATTGTTTTGAAACGGAACAAACTATTTGTTAGAAACAGAAATTCTATTTTTTTTCCCTCTCTCTCCAGTTTTATCTAAAACGGTACTAAATGGACCCCATTCAGTCTCTGCATCCCATTCCAAGTGAGATTACTTTATTGGTTTGTTATTAACGTCTTGATTCAACATGTATTTGCAGTGTAAAAATCAGTAGCAGGCAAGAGAAAGCTGACACCCACAATGTCATCATGTGTGATAAGATCTTCACGTGCAGTATAGACCAAAGGTAGCTATACAATTTCTTTGTGGTAGTCCAGTGCCTTATGAAAGTTCGTGTGTCCATTTCTATCCAGTAATGTTTTCAATGTTTCAACACAAATGTTTTGTGGGTACCCTTCTTTGGGCCACCTTTCACACAAATGGAAGAGAATGGCTCAAGTCATCTTCTAAGAGTAGTTAGCAAACAAAAGAGTGCACAGAAGCCACAGATATCTCATTTTGAACTTGCTAGTTTATTTCAGTGAAATTGTTGCTCAGTGAGGGCAGAAATGATTTCCGTCACTGTTGATAAACCAGCAAAGTTCTCATCACACTCAAGTTCATCCTCATGCACAAAGTGCGTAGTGAGCCCGCTAATAAGCCTGACATCTTGACATAGGACCATTTGATATTCACTTGATATTCATATTTCAGACAGCAAATGTACAACATTGAACATGTACATACATCTAAGACTGGTTTCCTGAAATTTATATTCAAGAGGAACAACTGAAATTGTTCATTTAATTTTATACAGCTCTCCAACCTCCTAAAAGCCTTTTGTCTAACCGTTAGCACCTTTACCTTTGTTAGGTGTATATATATATATATATATATATATACATAAACTGGTAGAATTAGAGTTAAAGGGACACTTAAAGGCATGCATATATAGTTTGGGATTTTAAATGATCTGATTCAAAGATTAGACTACATTTGAAATGGATAACTGTCATCACTGTTAGCCGTAGTGATTACCGGCTGCCTTAACCAACACCAAATGCTTGCTTTTAAATTGTACAAGCTCATTTGCTGAGTAACTTTACCAATGCTAGCTTTCCTCAATGAATACTTCTCTTTTAAACACAAAGTGTGAGAAAGTTTCTTGTTGAGGACTGAATGAGGGCTGTGAAAATCAGTTTAAAAAAATGTTTGCCTCTCTAAAAAAAAGGCAAATACCAAGGAACAGAAATAACTGGGTTGGTCAAAGAAAAAAAAATTGGTCACATTTTACCAAAACGGCGTAACCTCTATGTAAGTACAGTCTTTTAGTAGGTATATCAAGGGTTTAGTTTAGAGTCAAGTGTAGGTTGGCTGAGCTTTAGATAAAAATGTAAGGAAAAGGAGCTAACTCTTTCAACAGCAAACTGGTTATTGTGTAAAAATATATAAACATATGTAAATCATATGAAATTTACCACATTAAGAGCAGTTATAAAAATGTGTATTGGCCACAAATGTGCGATATAAGATTCGGGGCATTGTTAGGAGACGTTTTCTTCTTTAAAATGCAGGTTCTAAGTAACACATTCTTTAAAAAAGTGCAGCAACTTTTAGGCTTGCGATGTGGCCTGGTTGTCACTGTTAGTTTTCCCCACTCTAAGTTATGCACTTCTGGTGATCTGAAACCATGGCAACTCTGCGTTAGTCTTCCTTTCCTGGAAAGGTCTGCTTTGTAAGCCAACACAATGGCAACTAGATTGCAGGAAAAAATGGGCACTCCAGCCTCATAAATTAAGAGTATAATTTCGACAGAAAGACCATTGGTAATCATGGTATAGCAGGTAAAAATAACAAAAAAAAAATTAGCTAAAAGCTTAAGGCATATTCTCAAGCAAAGGACACTAGCTGAATCACGAAGTCTTATCTCTCTGAAAATGACTGTGTTCAAAACAGTTTAGTGATTAATATTCAACATCATAAACATTTTATGGAATTATAAAACAGTGTTCTCTCTATAAGAAGTCCAGCCTTTCTGAGGTTAAAAGAACCCAGCTTAAAAAAAAAAAAGCTTCCACTCATTACTTTTCTCTGTATTGTTTGATTGCTTACAAAGATAAATCAAGGTTTTAACAAAAAATTGATATGGGAATTCGGGCAATACTGCCGCCATCAAACTTTATAAAAAGTTTAATTAAAAAAATTTGACTAAGAAGAGGATGAGATTTGACAGGTATCCACATATTCAACCCCACACATGGAGCTGTAGACATCATTTGTAGGGTGTGAAGAGGGAGTTGGTGATAGGCACAGAATCCCAGCAAGAGTGGGCGAGGAGTTAAAAACCTTGCTTTGCAGTCTTTTATGTTCAGACTGGACCGTGAACGTAGATCAATGTTATTGACACATTAGTGAGTCAACAGGGCACTTTAGAATAAATCTCATCTTTCTGAAAAACTTTTTCTAAAACCTTTGCTACTTTCATTAGGCTGTCAGGGGCCAGGATTTACACATAGCCAGACTTGGCTGCTTCAAAAACAAGACTAATCTAATCGTTCCATATTCATTCTTCAACCTACAGTTTAAACAAATTACTCTGAAAAGCCTAACATTCAATAGACCAACCTTAAGAAATAAAAACTGCTTTAAGGCAACACTGTTATATCATACACAATCACAAAATATAACGTAGTGAAGGGGAAATTAAAACTACAAGAAGATTATGGCAAATGGCCATCCTAATAGATATATTGGTTTTTACCGATACCTCAATTAGGAATGTGTGCTGACCCCTGATTGCCACTTATTTCAAAACTCACACAAATACATGTAATACTGGGTGCATGTTTAACAACCTCAAGTGAAATTACTTTGGCAAGTATATTGATCAAATATGACACGGAGCCATTCAGACAAGAGGGCTCTTCAGGTTATAAAGTTATAAGTATTCCATTGAGTTGGTCCATACAGTGCTTCGTTACTTTAAATATTTATACAGAAGCAGAAGGACGGTAATACGGAGTTCTGACTGATATCGTCATGTATTATATATTGATATATATATATCAGACTCTGGACCCCATAGGTCATGGACTCTGGACACTGATAACGCAACTGATCCTTCAAATGTGCACAGCATGTGTGGGATGTAAAATTGTATTGAAAAATAACACCAATAAATCATGTTCACATATAAGCTAAACAAACAATATGTATATGATAGGATTTGTGTGAAACGGTATGTATAAGATTTATTATCCTGATGGAATAAAGATCAACATATATGCGCTTTTAATACTCGTGGGAGTTAAATCACCGCATTAACACCATCAGTGTAACGGGAAGCATGAGTGACGAGGTTAAACTAAAATGATGGATGGGGAAGACTACGCTCATAAAAATATAAAATTGTGGCATCGTAATACATCATTTGGATTAACCAACTACAAAACAATGGTCAAGTGCAAACAGGTCACAGTCCCAGCTTCTATGTGAACGACTCGTTGAATCTTTGTTTTCGCCATTAGCTTTGCTCGATCACGTTTTGTGCAGCCTCTCCAGTGGCCAGAAGACCTGTTCCTTTCTTTCTCACACAGACGTTTCCCGACTGGCCTTCAGGTTAGGAGCAGACAACTGCCGGCGCATGCGGGGCGGTGGCAGATAATGACTGAAATGGTTGGGCCGATCAGTTTGAGTAAACTGCTGGAAATTGCCAAAGGTGGGATTGTTGTAGGAGCCGTTGTTGTAAAGGTAGGGCTGAGCATGACGCTGCTGGGCTTGTTGGCCTTGTTGCTGGTAATAGCGGGGCTGGTAAAGGGCTGGCTGCTTTCTCTCAGAGGACTGCAACGACTCCATGGATCCGGAAGCTCGCTGGCTGCTGTTAAAGGAGTTACTGCGGCCCCGCCCTTGCTGCTGCTGCTGCTGCTGCTGCTGGCCCCTGTAGCCTTGTCTGTGGCCCTGGGTCCGTTCAAACTCCCTGCTCCTCGGCTGCAGAGAGGGACTTGGTAATGGTGGGCAAGTCTTGACCTTGGCCTCCACTTGCTCTCTGGACTCCTCACTGTCAGCATCCAGAGCTGTCCTTTCTTCCTCCTGGAGGACCTCCTCCTTAGGCACCTTTAGCTCGAAGACCTGCTCATCGGTTATGATGATGTGCGTGCCCGGGCTCCAGGAGTTGCGGTGCTTTGGGTTGCTCTTGAAAGGGAAGCGGAGCCTGCGGTCTTCCGGGGGTATGAAGCGGTGTGGGCCACTCTGCCTGCGAAGCTGTTTGGAGATCTCCTGCTGCTGGAGGTTCTTCAGACGGACCTGCTCCTGGCGCATCCAGCGCATGCGACCCCGCCGGAAGGACGTGTCATCCCCCATGAGTTTGGAGACGCGCTCTTCCTTGTCCTCGTTGTTCAGCCCATCATCTGACTGGGTGTATCCATCTCGAGGAACAAGAGCTCCAGCAGGGCTGTTTGTGCCACCTTTGGCCTGGCCATCTGAGGTGCGTATCAGCGGAAGGACCTTTTCCATCTTTAGCATCTTGTTCCTCAAGGCACGGATCTCCTCGTCCTTCATGTTGTTCTGCTTCTTTACTTCCTGCAGAATGTCCTCTAGCTTGTCGACGTGCACCTTAAGGTCATCCATATCAGTCACGCCCCGCCCATTGGGGATGACATCCTCAATACGCTCGTCTCCGACCCCTACAGTATCCCAGACATCTCGGGCAACCGCCCTCCAAGAATCTCTTTCGTTAGGATCCTTCTTACCATACATGGCACACAACTCCTTCATTTTGACAATGGCTAAGGCTTCAATCTCTTGCCGAGAATGACGGAAATCATTGAGGGCCACTTCATAGCAAATTTCCTTCACCGCCTGGATCTTCAGGTCCGATATGGTGACCCACTTAGAGTCCTTGGTGATGCGGCGGCGCTGGGGAATCTGGTACATTTTGATTGGCTCACGTATTTTTCCGCTGCTAGGTAAACCACACTTTTTGACAATGGTTTGCAGCTTGCTGGGAGGTAGTTTTTCTCTCAGTGAGGTGATCAATCTCCAGCTCTCTTCACAAGACCTCTTATCAGAGTCATCCCCACTATCAGAGTCTCCGTCCTTAAGAAAACAACACAGGAAACAAACCAAAAAATTCCCAACAAAAAGAAAAATTAAAATTGGAAACCAAAAACCAAAAAATTTAGAATATGCAAAACAGGAACAGTTATTGCCCTGAGGTATTCTGGGAAATGGTTAAAACCCAGAATAAAGCCCAGTTCACAATGAACCTGAGCAATGTAGCAATTACTAATAAACCATGCATCCATGGTTCATTCTGACCATAGTCTAAAGAACCTGATGAACAAACTGACTACAGTCTAACCATTTTAACACAAGCAATTTTGCATCATGCAAATTTAAGAAAAGCCGAAACGATTAAAAATAAAAATCTAATATTCAATTGATTTTTACATCATGAGGGGTTTTTTCCCCCCGCATCTTTAACTACATTATTAACTTATTTGTACAGAGATGCCTTTGGAGGCTTCTCTTCCGTATTGCTATCACATTAAAAATTGTTACGCAAGTCCAATTATAAATAACTTTATTCAGCCGAGTGTAGTTTAATAACTCCTATTAGATGGGATATTACACATTTTAAGTTCCCCATCCACAACAATAATTAAATAAATCTGTACACGTCATCACAAGTCACATGTGAATTGTAAAACCTCTCTCACTTTTCTCAGTGCATAAAGTTTCTACCTGGCAAAGGGACTTTAGACACTCCTCTAAAAGCAATTACATTTTCCTTCAACGCCAAAGATTTCTAATTTTTCAAGAGTTTCCATGTATATCTTTTTTTAATTAACAAGGTCAATATAGATCCCAGTTTTGCATATTAAAATGTAGAACATAAAATCAAAACACATCTTTTGTTTTATTCCAAACAAAAGAGATCAACAAAAAAAGGGGACAAATGTTGCTCTGAGTTCTTTTTAAATACTTCATTTATGATCTCCTCTTCTTAAATTTTGGTTTTGAAAAAAGCTGCACCCTGAACATGCTACAAAAGCATGCAAAAAGGCAGTTTTGAAGCATTCCCCCATTTGAAGTCCATGGAAGGTTTGTTTTAGAGTTGTCTAGCATTAGCAGATGGTTAGACTAAACAAGTGCTATTACAGGTTCATTAAAGTGTCAGTTGAGAGAGAGCGAGAGAGAGAGAACAGGCTGGAAAGTGGTAAAGACAGATTTAAAATGAATTCACTACTATAAGAAGTTAGTTCAGAGAGAATGCAGTTTCTCATTTTTCCCCCCACACGCTATGGTACATCCCACAAAAAATAGCGCCAACACCAAAAAGGAAAGACTATGACCATGTAACTGGGATTAGGCAATGAGTAGAGATTATTTTTGCTGTGTGCGAAAGAAAATAGCGTTTGTGTGCATTTGTCTAATTATACAGATGAAACAACAAAGCCCGAAAAGCAATAATAACCTTTGTTTTGAAGCATAAGAGTAGTTTACTGAACAAACCAATGAGAAACTACATTGTCACCAGCCTAAAACTACATAAAAATCTCAGCAATCGCAACGCATTTGTACAGAAATGCTGCTGCATTGCAGAGCTGAAATCTGAATACATAAAATAAAAACAGTAGTAATCAAGCAAATCAGTGACTAAATCCATGTCAACCAGCAGAACAGCATTACCACAATTTGAACTAATATCAGAATCTATGCATTCAAATTAAGAGGTTAAGAGAACGTGCTAGATTATATTAAAATGATAGTGAGTATATAGTATATATATACATATATATATAGTATAGTAGAGTGTATAGTACCCTAGAG
>JAOVYW010008240.1:0-10300 GCA_025775045.1 Hiodon tergisus
TTCCCTCCCCCCCCTTTAAGCCGGGTTCCTCTTAAGGTTCCTTCCTACCCTCTTAGGGAGTTCTTCCCTCCCCCCCCCTTTAAGCCGGGTTCCTCTTAAGGTTCCTTCCTACCCTCTTAGGGAGTTCTTCCCTGCTACTGTTGGCATGGGTGTGCTTCCTGGGGATCCAGGCCCAGGGAATATCGTACCGTTGCCTCTGTAATGCATCTCTGTGGCGTGAACGTTAATAAAAAAAATAAAAAAACACGCTTAGATTTTGAGGGTGGAATTTCGCCCTGTAGCACTCCAGCTCTGTGTCTTATAAAAGCAGTTCTGTTCAGGGCTCTTCTGCATTGTGATGAAGCCATCTCTACGCTAAAGAGCGAGGGATGGGGCGTTCGGCCAGCGGGTTAATTTCCTCTCTCTCCGGCCGCTGTCTGCAATGCATTGCCATTGCGATAGTGACACGGTGGCATGATAACCGGTGTCTGTAGAGATCTGGGGGTGAATGAACCCACTGGCAAGCGGTGGGTTGGGCGTAGGGTTTAAAGGAAGCGACAACGCTAAAAACGCTTGAGGTAGACGTCTGGAGGATAGGGCCGTCGTTCTCTCGAATCCTGCGATTTCGGTCTGCGCCACGGTGCACAGGGCTGAACCTGGGATTTTGCACAGGGCGATACTGCTGGGTGCCCACGCGTGCCGCTGCCACGCCTCTGTGGCGTGGCGAGGCCAGGCCAGCGGGTCTGCTGTGCTCTATCCCGCCTTCTGTCGCCTGCACTGGAAGTGATTGGAACAATGGAATGATGTCATACCTTGGCAGGGCCCTTTGTGTTGCCCTTTCCTGTGTGTTTTTTTAAATTTTTTATAAATACACCATTGTCCAGACGGGTCAGAAACATGTACAGTTCTATGCAGTAGTCAGTAGTCGCTGTCTTCCTCTAACATTTAATATATATTTTGTAGCCATAGTCACTGGAATGGTAAATAAAGACAAACATATTGGGAAATTCCATTTTACATTACATGACGTGTATGTATGTGTGTATGTATGTATGTATGTATGTGTGTATGTATGTGTGTATATGTATGTATGCATAAAACAACTAGTTAGGGTCGGGTAATGGAACCAATTAAGATGTATAGGTCCTCCCCCATTCAGATACTTTCTTGACAGTAGTTTCCATCATTATTCATAACAAAAAATGTTAAGTCTGGTCGCCTGTATGGCTTCAATATAGGTTGCTGGCTGCTTTCTCAGTAGAAAACATGGTTTACCATACCACAGCCGTTAAGGGAGGGGGGGGCTGGTTATTAGACAAACTGCTTGCATGAGGTATATTTTAGTCCATTAGCTACCATTACGACACCGCAGGAAGTTCATTGGTGGTAGAAAGTGCTGAGCTGTCAGGAAGTCCACACATAACCGTAAGGTTGCTACTTGTGGAAGCGTAGGGAGGCTTCATACCTTTTTAAAACTGGAGTTGGTATGGGATTAGTAGCCATGATGTGGCCTCTAGCACAAAGATTATGCCTTTTTCCTTAAGCCGTAGGCAATGTACGTTTTAAAGCAAAAGGAACTTTGCTATCTTGGGTTCATCCCCGCTGGGAATTGGCTACGATAACGATAATCTTTTTGCCAGTGGGTTGGTTTTTGATAATGCATTCTTACGAATTACAATCACAGGAAAAAATTTTTTGTATTTGGATGACCATCGAAGTGCATACTGTGTTGGACCTGGTTACTTTTTCAGAGGTTATAAAGAGAAGTTCTGTGTGGACTTCCTAAGAGGCCTTGCCTCACCGAGGTCTGGGAGTGGGCCTTCTTTATAGCCTATTGTAACGACATGGCGATTGCAGAGTAAGGGCCAGTGACCTAAGGATGCACACAATGTCCATTTGTAAGCCTGTACAAAGTGAATACGCTGAGAAGTTTGGGAAAAGACTGTACACGTGTATAAAGGGAGAGTTTGCCAACGTCGAGGGAGATATGCTGGGGCAGAAAGGGGATGGGGGTGGATTTTGGTTTTGGGGGGTGGGGGGGTTAGCAACAGCAACGCCAAGCCAAGAAAACCATTTAATATGTTGCATATGTGGCGGTGGTCGGCCTGTGGGTTTTGGAAGAAGTCTGAGGACATCATTAGAGTCTGGCAAAACCCGGCACGACAGAGCGCGCCTCTTCTCTGGAGCGGCCGGAATGATCTCATGGCGAGGGGGGGCCCACAGCGGTTAACATGGCTCTGTCCGGCCTGCTTTGAGTTCATGGGGAAGTTATGTCACTGGCCTCAAAGAGAAGGGGGAAGAGGGGCGGGGGCGGCGCTGCATACTTTCTGCCTTCCATGACCTCAGTAGGGCTTGACGCTTGTCCGGGATAGTGTTTTCAGCCAGCCTTTCTTCATACATATACAGATCAGCATTTCCCTTCAAAGTAATTAAGGGCGGTGCGACATTCGGTAGCTAATGTTGGCGAACCGTCGCCGTTTCTCTACCTGATGGACCGAATTCATTTTATTAACCCAACGCCAGCTAAATCCAGTTTTTCAAGACATTTTTAATTTAGGAGGACAAAGAAAAAAATAAGCTTAGAGCTCTGTGGAGCACTCTGTTAAGCTCTTAAGAGATTAGGTTTGCCTGGCACAAGCCTTCAGCACCCTTTGAAGCTCAGAATCCCAGAACCCCTCGACCATAGGGTCGCGGTCAGAGGGGCGCACGTGTCGTCCTTCCAAACCACACCACCACGCCCTGGAACTCTGAGGTCATGGAAGATGCTGTGAGCAGGCAGAAAGTGTGTACAGTGTTGTAGCAAAACCCTGTCCCTCCTTCCCACAATGCACAAGGTCTTTCACTTTCCTAGCGTATACTTTTGGCTTTTTATTATTTTTCTATGACGAAAGACAAGACACACGGTTATTTGTAGTAAGTTTTTAAGGCAAGGAATAAGATTGCAACAGTTGGTCTCCTCATCTCAAACCGTTGTCGGATTTTAGAGGTGGATGGGTCTCTCTGTGCTCCACCAGAGAGTTAGCCTCTGCGTTGTTTGTGCTACGCTCATGCCCTTTGCACGACATCCTCTTGCCCCGACTTGGCAGTTTGTGCCTGAGTGGCTGCCATGGCCACCGTTTGTCCCAGGAGAACAGGAAGCCTTTGAGGAAGTGGGCCAAGTTCACCCCCCCCCCCCTTTTTTGACAGCGTGGTGCCCTTGCTGAGGGAGTCCATTGGGATTCTGATGCAGCGTACTCCTCCGACCCTGGACCATGCCCTCCCAGAGTGCTACCAGCGGGTGAGTGTTATCTTTCATATCCTGCTTCTGCCACTACGTCCGCCTACTGTAACCCAAACCCAGGTTGCCCAGATGTGCTGCAGTTGATCAACGGCATGCGCCACACCCTATCTGCAGGTCCAGCAACTTCAGGGCGTGTACAATCTTCAGGAGCCTCATTTCTGGACACTCTGCACGGACGTCTACATCGGCACTCTGAAACTGCTGGTCGCGCCCGATGCTGATGCTCGCTGGATTCTGAGCCAAACGCACAACATTTTCACGCAGGTAAGGAGCGGAGAACTCTCCTCCAACACCCGCCAACGCCACGTAATCCCCTTTAGAGTGGAAGCTCAGTAGGTCATGTGGGTTGTCCTTTTCTGTTTTTCTCCCAGGCCGGTATCAGGCAGCTGTACGTTCAGATTGAGGTCGCGGCCATGTGAAAATCAGACTCATCTCTCAGGAGTCCTGGGACCAAAGGTTTTTTTTTTTTTTTTTTTTTATATCATTTTTATTATTATTTTTGTGCTGCTGTGGAGAACCTCCCCAGTTTTTTTTTCTTCTGGGTTTCGGGGGTCTCCATCCCGAACCAGGGACCAAGATGAAAGCGGCTACACTCAACCCTCACAAGGAAATGGGAGGGAGAGGGGGGGGAAATTAAACTTGCCAATAACAATGTGATGTCCATACAGAAAGCAAGTCAACGTCTTCACCGGTTGCCAAATACACGCCACACGCTGAACTGGCTTGGATGTTACACTTTTTAAGGAATAATAATAATAACAATGACTCTTTTAAGCAACTATTTAAAATCCATGGACTGGATTTGAATTTGTAGACATTTTCTTACGAGTCTGTGCACTAGTGGACAATTTTGGTGAGAGAATCAAACCGTATGAGGAACTCACCAGTACAATCTGTTTGGTTTTTTTTCCCCCTTGAACGTGGCAAGGCCGAGAGTCCGTCATGAAGAATTAAAAAAATATCAAATTCCAATTTGGCAGATTTGAGCCAAACCCATCTTTTTCTTTTTTTCTGTTTCCAAAGTGCCTTTTTAATTACAAGAAGAAGAACCTGAAGTATACCTTTGTGCATGTAGTCTGTTCATTTAAGGGTCAAGAATCCTGTGGTACTAGAACCGCCAACTAGCTGGAGAACCTAGGACCATTCTAACGTCTGTTTTGGCGTTCCAAAGCTGGGTTCCATCTGACATCTGAGTTTCCATGCAGTCTTTCCCCCCCCCAAAACAGCGGAATGCTCCGAATTCCGCTTGACCATTATTAGATGCTAGCGTACTCCGTGGAAAGCAGACTGACTGAACCGGATAAACATCTGTCTTTGACCCACTCCAAAGGGCACATGGCAGGAGCAGATGTGAAAAACCAGAGTGCACACCGGGTTTTACAAGCCAAGTGTAGCGCTGGCACGTTTTATCGTTTTTGAAGTAAAAAAAATAAAGTTTTACCGGACATTAATGAATTCAATTTCTGTGGCTTGCTGTGTGAGTTTGGGGTCAGGAATGGGGCCTTCCATCATCAGCCCTTCTGATAGCCGTGATCATGATCAGTCACCGCGCGTTTGGCATTTGAGAGAGTCTTATTTTCTTTTATAAACCACATGGCGTGACATGATTAACAAGGCCTTCGCAATGTGTGTGTGTGTGTGTGTGTAAAAAAACTAATTTTCATTATGAAGGCGGAAGCATGGGCTAATTCTATAGTTGCACTGGAGTTTTCCATTCCTGGCTTTTAACATTTAAAGTTGCCCCCTAATTTTTCACTTAAGGCATTAAATAATTTAATTTTTAATGATGAAATAGGCAAAACTTCTAAACTTTTTAGAAGCAACGGGAACAAAAACCGACACTGATTTGATTGGTCTGTGGAGGACATTATGCAGAACAGAATAGACCAAACAAACAAAACAAAAAATCTCACACGGAGTCGCTTCAAAACGATTAACTTGTTAAAGCTGTCAGTGTCACTTTTTTTTCCCCCTTCCCTTTTTCTTAATCACATGCTTCCATTTTGTCAGAACTGCTGAGCGCGAGTTCAGTTAAGCAAAACCCGCAGAAACGCAGGCAGGAGAAAGCGATTCCGCCCCTAAACTAGTTCCACATGCCCGGAAAGAAATGGCAGGAAACCAGCAGCTATAAAGTAAGTGTCTTGAATTATACGAATGATAAAACGTCTCCGTCTGTATAACACAAGTAAAGCCCTGTTTGAGCTGACGGGGTAATCCATCTCCAGACGTGCCAATAAACGGGCGTGCTAGTGCTAGCGTGTCAAAAATCCGCCAGGCTTTCTAATCGCGTAGGGTTTAGGCCAGAGGAGATTTCTACTACACTAAGATGCTAATGTGTCTCAGATGAGCTGGGACTACCATTTCTCCCTGACCTTTTTTCATTTCCTCTTCCATCACTGTGATTACATTTGGTGGTATGGGAGTGCCATGGCTTGGATGCATTAGACCAACCAACCGTTTGTCTGGAAACCCTTCGCCATCCATACCAACCCCCTTTCAAATGGTTTTATCTGCTGTACAGGCTCACACCACAACCAACCAGATTTATATGGCTTTATCTACTGTATAGGGTCATAATCAACCGGTTTTATCTGCTGTACAGCTTTGTTTTGCTTTATCTTCACAAGTGTCACCTCATGTAATTTCACTATTGCTTAGTCCACCCGCCTGATTGTAACCCATCCCTTGTGCCCAAAGTTCTGCTCGAATTCAAGTAAGTGTCTCCCAGGTGCTCCTCTTCCAATTGTCACTCAGGAAGTGTACGTGGAGCTGTCCGTCATCTTCAGGTGCTGAAGGGCATCAGGCTGGACAGCGAAGAGGCGGAGCATGTCCACCTCCAGTGGGTGCAGGCATCCGGTCACGATCAGGGAGTGTAGGGGCCCGGCCAGGTCACACGAGGCCAGTTGGCGCAGTGGCCCTGCCGCGATTGCCTGGTCCTCTGCCCCGACCCGCGCCAGGCCCACGCAGACGGTGTCTTCGGTAATGGCTGTGAGGAAGGAAACCCACTTTCAGCCCTTTCTCTCTCTTAATGAACGCCCCGAACCTGCATGGGCACGTTGAGGTGGAAGATGCCCGAGCTAAGCGTGACTCGTGACTGAACTACTGAAGACGAAAATCGGCCACTCACCCAGTTCCTCCCCCCGCTCTCTACGGTTTCCCACAATCTCCAGGAGTTGTTCAGCCGCCTGGTTCACGCTCATGTACCTGGGGGGCTCGTAAATTTTGCGGCCCCTTTGGAAGAAAAGGCAAAGGTGACGGTTATTTTGGCAGGAACGTGCAGTTTGGAAACGCAAGAAACCTTGTTGCACGTGTAGAAGGTTTATACCTTCACATTTGTTTTCACCTCTGTTCAGAAAGTCCGGAAGGGGATTTTATTTCCCCCTACCCGCCCTCGCCCTCGCCCTGTCTGCTAATGGAGCAGCTTTTATCATGTGTGGTGTCATTGGGCGGGTAACTCTTCTGCTCAGCTGAGGACTGAGGTGATTTACAACCTAACGGTATGCCCCGTTCCCTCCCCCATGCAGCTTCAAGCGTTTATACTCAGGTTAGCGGGGGCGTCTCACCAGCCCAGTGGCTCTACAGGCCCCCTGTGTCTGTGTTAGGTTTGCACGTGCTGGACGCAGCTCGCCGCGATCATAAACACAAGTCCTGCTGGGACCTCCGTATCTTTCTTTTGAGATCACCTTCCAACTTTTTGACGGCGTTCTTTTCTCGCGACAGGGAGATCGTTTATAGCGAAAACCAAACCGTGAAAGCGCACTGTATGTTTTTGCAGTCGGGTTACGACCGAGTTATTTTTTTTGCTCTCGGAGCAAAGCGATGACTGCAAAACCGTTCAGCTCTAACCAAAATCATACAGCATGTGTAATGACACCACTGCCAATAAAAATAAATCTGGGTCGTTTTCAATGAGAAACATTCCTTGGTTAACATCGCCATATGCATGGCACTACTAGGCCCCATTAGAATTTTACTGAAAGTCATTAAACAGTTTAGTTATTAGCTTAAGTGTTTTAAACGGCAGATCTTGCTCCTGTCGAGGAAACCGGGCTGCAGTGAGTCTGCAAGTTTTCCATAAATAAGGCAGTGCTGATCTGTTAGCAACGTGTGAACTTCCTTCCCAACGGTAACGGACAAAGAGGGCTTCTTTTGCACGGATCGTATCTCTTCTCCAAGAATTCTTGGATGGTGAAGCTACAAATTATTTCCCCTGGATCGGACCCAAAAGCCAGCGGTGATAACAGGCCTTTGGTCCAAGTCAAACAAACCATCTCCGCGTCTCCGCTCACTGACGTGGACCATATCCAGCTATGCATTTAAACGCATGTTGGATGAACGTCTGAAGCAACCTACCTCATTAAATTCTCCATTGACTGCTCCTTGACTTTGATATCTGAAAAACAATGTGTTAGAAAAGTTGGGTGAATAGAATCGTTTTCTTTGTCTCATCGATTCCTCTAAGGGCCCATAACCAGAGGGAAACCGGAGAAGCGTTTTAGGACCGTACAGGGCTAAAACTATCCTCCTCAAGGT
This sequence comes from Hiodon tergisus, assembly GCA_025775045.1. Taxonomy (NCBI): domain Eukaryota; kingdom Metazoa; phylum Chordata; class Actinopteri; order Hiodontiformes; family Hiodontidae; genus Hiodon; species Hiodon tergisus. The sequence continues at coordinate 7,793 of JAOVYW010008240.1, forward strand.
GCAGGTCTGCTTATCCTTGCATTTTATTTCTTCAGCTGTCCTTAAAGCAAACTCACACTTTAATTGTATACATTTTTGAAGAGTTTTCGCAATTAAGACATTCATTCAAAGGAAAGTCTGTGTAAGCGTTTGGGGGGGGGGGGAAATAAATTGGCTTCACTGACATCTTGCATTGTTCGTTATTCGGTCGTTCATCTACTTCAGAAAATGAGTTTGCCTCTGCTTCGTCGGAGCAGCAATTCAATCCACCAATCGGCGCGGCGCGCACAACGTCTGTGGGGAGATGAGCGCGTGGCTGCTTTTGTTGTCCCGGCGCCCATTGTCTTTGATGTTCTGCAGGGGTGGGAGGTGACGGCACTAAATCCAGGCTTTCCCCCGTTTTCTATGGAATAATGAAGTTAAAAGGCGTGCTGACGCCCTCGTGCCCCTCCGCAGCTGGGGCTGCACCTGGGGAAGCGCGGGACTCAGCTGCCCCGCGAAGGCGATCGGCAAACCCCCATGAGCCCCCCACACCTCGGCCTCTCCTTCATTACGGTGAATTACGGCCCGAGTCGGCCTCTGGAATAGAATCCCGAACAGCGGTGCGTTACGAGCGCTCGGACCATCTGTCGCTGGGGTATGTAGCAATGGCCACCTTCCCAGAGGAGCGCTACACTTGCAATGCATCTTTTGTGGCTTTTAATGACACCGGTTTAATATGCAGCTCTGGGACGTCCTCGGTGGAAATTACGGTTTGCAGTCGTTAATCCGTGTTTTGGTAGCTCCCAAGTGTGCAGGGTGTGTGAGTGCTGGGCTGGGCTGGGCACGGCTCGGCTCGGCTCGGCTCGGCTCGCACAACACCAACTCACACCAGAGCCCAGGCACTCTGTCACTTCAGGGGTTTCTCCTACCTGGTGCAGCACGACTGGTGAAGGCCACTCACCCGACACCGGTGAGCGATCAAGGGAAAGGGGTTGGAGAACCGAGGCACTTTTGACAACCTCTGACATCTTCTCGACTGTGACCATACAGCGGCAATGCACGTCGGTAAGTGAACTCGGTGTGGACTGACGATTTTACCGACGTTGGACAGCTTTTAGGCGCAACGAGAAAATGTCCACTCACCGAGCAAACAGAGCGTGTGCATCCCATTATCACGGTTCCTCTTGATCTTGTCATAAAAGCTCTCAGGTTTCCACGTGTCGGTCCAGAACACAATGGACACCGTCTCTCCAAAGTTGTACAGCTGGTAAACAAACAATAAAATGACATTGGATATTTATTTGCGGCATCTGTAACAATTTCCTTTTTTATGAAGTATGCCTATTCTGTATGTTTACGGGAGTCCAGTAAACTAGAAAACTTGTGGTGTGTCCACATGTGAAAAGGCCACTTCATCAAAGATGAAGAAAATGCAGGAAAAAATGCACATGCTAATTTCAGAAAAAATCTGGTAGCATGCACTTGAACTTCATGGTCTCGTGTCGATCAAGTTGAAAGTTGATAGAAGAAAACGGTTTTCTAATCAGAGTCTAAAAGCATACTTCTCAAAAAAACTTGGGGTAGTCGTCCCGTGGATGTCTGAAGCCCTCAATGCTAAAAGAGGTCATCGGCAGCCCATGGATTGTGTCACGCTCTTTTACCAAACTACACGTCCAACACGCATTTTATTTTTAGACTTGATAAATGTAGAGGAAGTGAAAGACGCGGCCTAGACCTGCACATAAGTCTCGGGAAATTTAAAGCATGGGTGATGAGAATGAAAGAGAGTGGATCTTCAGAGCGTTGTGGCTCTGTATTGGTTTCGCTTATTCAACGTGCAGCCATTTCCACCAAGTGTGGTGGTACGTGAAGGTTGTGTGTACATCTGTGTTGGTCTCATGAGCAGGCAGCGGATGATTACCAACACAAAGCACCCCAGGCAAGGTGCTTCCTGTTTTCTCTGCCACAGTGACGTCGCACGGATCTCAGGCCGTGGCGCTCGTCGTGGCCGTCCGAACACATGTGCTAGGACGTTACCCTTGTCAGCTGAAAATGGGGGAGGCGTGTGTGTTGTGATTCAGACCTCTCTTCTCAGATCCCTCGGCTGCGGTCACCACACTTACCCTTTTCCCCGCTTGACCTCTTATGAAGTCTACGAAGCCCTAGGAACTATAACCAGTCAGGGGCTTAGGGACAGTAGTTGAAGAGAAGGTTATTCCCGCTGTGCGCTCACTTTTCCTGGCTAAATAAGGTGGGCAGAGGGACAGGGGAACGCCCTTGCTCCAGCACACACAAACCTGACTCAGGCCCACCCTCGCATATGGTGCGCCCTTAATTGGGACTTCTGTCATTACTCACCGGCAGCGCTTTTGTGCGATCGCCTCCAATTAACACGTTTGATGCGCACCCAAGGAGCAGTGACATTGACAGAGGCCTCAATAACCAGCAGGAGACAAAAAGCCAGCTGCGCCCTGCCAGTGGGGCTGACATCAGGCACAAACGGCTCGACGGCGCACCCCGGGGGGGGGGGGGGGGGGGGGGGGGGGG